>AYEL01065128.1:0-30571 GCA_000484575.1 Olivierus martensii | reverse complement strand
TTCGTTTGTAAAAAAAAAAGATTAAAAATTGAAGAATAAAAATTAAAATTAATAGGAAGGGTAAAAATTTTTTCAACAATCCTTACAAGTTTAAAATTTTGCTGTCAAGCAGCATTATATTGAGGACAGATCAGCAGCACATGCTGGACAATGAGAGGAATTTCACAGAGAGTACACTCTGGTGGAGAGATTGCTGTAAGATGTATGTGGATCAGTCAAGTATGTCCAATTTTCACTCTTACATTTATGACATCAAAGTGTTGGTTAAGATGTATATTGGGTTCATCCAGATGGAGTTTTGGCATGACTGTCAAGGGGAGGCCACAACCTCCATCTAACTGATTTCGATCGGCTTTAACATACAGGTTGGGGGCCATCAAAAAGTAACTCGTGCAAAAGGGTTTAGATCACTCACCTTCATTTTTAAAAAAATCGAAGTCAAATGTCATGATGCCAGATCATGCCGCTTATATATCTAAAAAATTGCAGCTATTTCAACCAAAGTGGCGGGGTAGTGGTTAAGGCAGGTTTCCTGTGGAACTGAATGTTGTGAGTTCAAGTCTCCCTTACGTTCCTTTTTTCAAGTGAATAAATTAAAATTTTACAACAATAAAACTTCAGGTAAAATCAAATTTTTTTTTTTGTCATACTTACGCTTGACAAAATCACTTTTCAATTATTGTTTGATCTCTTTCTCGCTTTATCTCACTTTCTCTAATTGTCGTAATTCACTGTTCATCGGGTGATAACTGTCATAAAAATATTGAAAGCAAATAAGCTTACAATTAGGTATTGTTGTCATTCTCTTCATTTGTCATCTAGCTATCATAAAATATATTTTGTTCACATTGTAAAGTTGTAAAAAAAGAAAGTTATAAAAGTTGCTGCGTGCAGATTGGGAAAGAAACTTTTGGAACAACCTAATATATATTATATTCTTTTGACTGAAGAGGCGACTCTCGGTCATCTCTTGAGTCAAACTAACATTGCAGCTTTTGTTTTTTCAATAATTGCATATGTTTAAAAATGATAGCAGTCTTCAGAAAACTTATAAAAAAAATTGGCTAACAACTCATCGAGTTGCTACTATCCTATACATAAAGAGACTTCGAGTGCAAAGGGATATGTATATTACATATCACCCAATGCACACTGAATTACGACAATTAGAGGGCGAAAGTGAGAGAGATCGAACAATAACTGAGGAGTGATTTTGTCAAATGTAAGAATGGGAAAAATTTGATTTTACCTGAAATTTTATTGTTAGTAATATTGTAATTTATTCACTTAAAAAAAATTACATAAGGGATACTTGAACTCGCAACATTCAGTTCCACAGGAAACCTGCCTTAACCACTACCCCGCCACTTTGGTTGAAATAGCTGCAATTTTTTAGATATATAAGCGGCATGATCTGGCATCATGACATTTGACTTTGATTTTTTTAAAAACAAAGGCATAGTGACCTAAACCCTTTTACATGAGTTACTTTTCAATGGCCCCAATCTGTATGTTAAAGCCAATCAAAATCGGTTGGACAGAGGTTGTGGCTTCCCCTATGAGTGTAACTTATCATGGATTCCAATCATGTAGTCATATCTTGTGTATTTGCATGTTAATAGATATTTTATATAGTAATAATGATAAATTTGCTAAAATTAAATTATTTTAAAATCGATATTAAATAAAATAAACATTTGAGTAAAAGTAAATCAGTTATAAGATTTTAAAAAGTAATTATTTTTATTACATTGTAAGCATTTAGAAAGTATAGTCTGACCAGAATAGGATGATAGATGATCACTTAAATGCATAAAAATATAACACAGTTTATATTGTTACTTAATAAGAAATAAGTCCAATAGACTTTGGATTCCCCTCTTTAATTTCTATGATTATGGAAAACTGTTATATTTTTGAACAAATTAATATTTTCTTTTAAAAACAGTTTCCAAAATGGCTCTGAATTAATTATTATTTCAATAGTCATTAACATCTACTAATTCTACTGTGAATACTAATTGACAAGCAATTCTATTTTGTCTGAACTTCATATTAATTGCTAGTAAATAATTAAAATAGGAAGAATTAAGTGATAGTTCTGACATTGTTGTTAGTCTAAAGACTGATATTACATGTAACAATTTTTTTAGGAAAAAACTCAATATATAGAATATAAAAATACTATATATATTAATGCATATAAAAGTTTTCAGTACTGATACTATTTATCCATAGTTCCTTAACCTTATGTGCTGACAATAAAATTTCTGAAAGTACTTCACTTAATAAACTGTTTTTTATTTCTTGCTTAGTAGTGATAGATTAATTGATTTTTATATTGTTCCTTAACTTATTGTATGCTAAGAGTCAAAAAATGATGGTATGAACAAGCCAGTTAATTATGTAATTAATCCTAATTAATACACAAAAAAGTTAAAAATCATCATATTTTCATTTAATATTTGTTGAAATCTTTTGAAATTTTTAAAAAGTTTATTATGCTTTTTTATTCTCTTTCAAACAGTGTATTTTTTTTTCAAATTTTATCTTTTTCAGTTTTTATTCTATATATGAGATTGCCAAAAATGCTATTTTTTATATGAAGATTTAGCCATCCAATGAAATAATTGCTATCTTTGGATAATGGCTGGTCTTCTGAATAAAAAAGCAATAAATGGAAGAAAAATTGAACCATAAAAAAAAGATAAAAATCAATTAATATGTAAATTTTGATTAATGAATGTTTATATCATTTATTTCAAAATTTTATATAAATTTTTTTGAAATATTGCCATTATTATTAATAATTTATATTTATTGATATGTTTTCCTAAATTTCAATAATTTTTAATTAATATTTTATGAATTTTTAAATTTATATCAAAAAACAATACACTCAAACCTGTTTTTGTGCAGGCGATAGGGACTGCATAAAAGAAAAAGAAATCGCACAAAAAAAAATATCCTGAAACTTCGTAAACAGCTATAAAATATATTGTTTGCAACACATTAAAAAAATTTTTTTACGTGGTAAATAGACCGCATAAAAAAGTCCCACATAGAAAATATGGAAATCAAAACCTCAAAAAACTCATGATGTAGCTAGAAATTTTCCAAACAAGGAAAAATTGAATTTACACACCGGAACATTTTTCAGTCAAGAGCTATGTATGTTAATCACAGGACGGTTATCAACTACTGTTACTAGATGGTGCAATATGTATAAGTACAGTAATATTGGGTGGGCCATATGTTGGATTCTTTTTAATTTGCATGTTATTTTGACAGCCATCTGTTTTCTTCTTTTTAAATTACATTTTTTATCTAATTTTTATTCATAATATGCATTTGATGGAATTTTTTTTAATCTGCCGCACAAAAAAAAAACACATAACAGATCACACAAAAATGGACCACATAAAAACAGGTTTGATTGTATAAGCAAATCAAAAAAATTATCTCCTCTCATACATAAAATAGTTATAAATTCTTAACTTTGCTTTTATTGGATTCCCTGATGGTTGACTCTCATTTCATCCCAATATTACACTTTCCAGAAAGTAATAGGATTGGCAGGAAAAGCATGGGAAAGGAGTGACAGCAATAAAATAATAAAAGTGCCATGCCTCTCTTAATGGCAGATTTCTGTTTACATTAATATTTTCTCATTTTTTTGACAAAATAAAGTAAAATAAAATTGCCTATTTTAACAGAATTAAGCAAAATTTTGACATTATCTATATCATATATTTTTTAAATTTTAAGATTTATAGTTCATACTATAAAAAGTTAAACTTAATTTAAAAAAAAAATTATTTCAACATATCAGAAAAAATAAACAAATATATAGAATATATATAGAAACATATATAGAATATAGAGAAAGAAGGGGGGAAAAAGCCAATTTTCTGAAAAATATTCAATTAAAGAAATTTTCAGAGAAATCGTTTAAAATAGAAATTTCAGCAAGAAAAAACATTCAGAAACCATCATCAGAAATTCATTTTTTGAAAATCTTAAACACAACTTCAATAAATCAATTAGAATATGTGAAATTGTAATTGCAAAATTCTATTGTTTGTCCCTGCCATGAACAGCATATGATATCAATGGTACAACAAAAAAGACTATATATATATATATATTAGCTTATATTTAGTTTTAAGAAACTACAAACAAACAAATTATAAATTTTTATATTATAATTTCCAAAAATTATTCATTGAGTACTGTACTTTTACATGTTAAACCATAAAATCAAACTGTTTAATTTTCTTAATAGAAACTATGTTACTAGGAAAAATTATATATTAATAACTTACCATTAAATGAAATATTATATAACCATAAAAATCCATGCTTTCCCATACATTCACCACAAATCATTTCACTATAATCATGGTTCAGTGGAAAGTCGTTTCCTAAGTGCTTTAAAAATAATTAAATTTTAATCATCAAACTAAAATTATTTTAAACTATAATTTTAGAATAATAAACTATTCAAAATAAGGCACAAATAATTTATGGAATAATAAATAAATAGTATATATTAATTTCCTATAGTTCAGTGGAAATCGTTTTCTAAATGCTTTAAAAATAAAATTTAAACTATGCTTAAAGAATAACAATGTATATTGGAACAGTTAAGTAAATCATTTATAGAATAAATTAATATAAGGATAATATATTTTAAATTTTATTTTTCTATTTGCTTAATAATTTCAAATTTTGTTTAATTCTTCTAAGTCTTAAATTTAATTGCAGATTTCATATCAAATAAATTTCCCTGGTATTAAATTTTCATAATCTTTATTTTTCATTATCAATTACTAAACATTAAAAAATAACAATCATAACATTCTTTAATCTTTTGTTGCCTGCTATTTTTTGAAATTAAACTTAATATACAAAAGAAGATATAAAAATTAAATCATGAAATCTTGCTTAATTTTTGTCAAAATATTTTGAAATTTTCAGGATATTCAAATCTTATATTTCAGCCTGGTAATGGGAAAGATGATCTGTGATGTCTTTAATGTTGAAATTTTAGAAAAAATTGAAAGATGTAAATTGAGTAACTTGATGCACAATTCATAAACATTAAATAAATAATTAACAAAAAAACAAGATATGCTTGTATGAAAGAACCGTTATCTTTAATGTTGAAATTTTAGAAAAAATTGAAAGATGTAAATTGAGTAACTTGATGCACCATTCATAAACATTAAATAAATAATTAACAAAAAAACAAGATATAACGGTTCTTTCATACAAGCATATCTTTTAAATTGCTAAAAAAATACCAATTGAATGGTAAAATTTTTTCTTCCACAAAATTCTAATTATTTTTCAATAAATAATTTTATTAATTACATGATTATTATATAACACCGCTATTCATGAAATGGAAGATGTAAATTGATAAATATGACAGACCTTTGAAATTGTCCCATTAAAAAAATATTAATAAATAAAATAAATAAATAAAACACAAACACACACACACACAAACACAAACACAAACACACACACACACAAACACACACACACACAAACACACACACACACAAACACAAACACACACACACACACACACACACACACAAAACTAGTTGATTTTAATGGATCTACTTTTTAATATCCCAAAACATTCCTAACATAGAAATATAAACAAAAATTAAAGAAAACAGAATTAATTTTTGTACCATTAGTTCATAATTTGATAAAGCCAATTGACATACCTACTGTATATTATTCAATGATATAGTATGCTAATCACAATAAAATCGATCAATCATATTAAAATCTAAATTTAATGAATTAGCAACACAAACACAAAAATAAAATTCATAAATCTATATTACATTACAATTTGCTTATCTTCATTAAATGTCATGTACATTTTTAAACTGAAATATCTCAGACTATAAAATGATTTATAAATCATTTTGATTTAAGTTTCTATGACTTGCATTTAAAGTTTGTGTGTGTTAAATTTTTTAAAATACATTAAAAAAAAAAATATCAAAAAATTCAAATATCTGCAAAACTTTATAACTTATTCAATAGATGACATGTGTCCACTTGGAATGTTTGCTTTCTAGTGGATTAAGTTACATCATTATCTTATCTCTCAGATAATAATTATACAAAATTTAACACTTAATTTTAAGGACATATAATACTTAAAATAATATAAAAATTAATAAATTGCACAAATATCTTTCATTTTAATGATTGTAAAGCTGGTAAAAATGTTATTAATAAAAGAGAGGTCAATCTATAGGTAAACTTTTACAAAGATCAGGGGTCAATCTATAATATTTCGAAGATATAGTTTTACAGATTGCTAGAATAATGATTATTTACTAGACGGGGTGGGCAAACTTTTGGGAGAAAGGATCTTATCGTATCAATGAAATAGAGCCTAGGGCCGCGTCCCGGGTCCAGCATCTAGTGAAAAATTTTTCCACTAGATGCCAGACCTGGGACGCAGCCAGAAATTTTTCACTAGACTTCACAATCTGGCCCCCCTTCACAGATGTGCGTGTAGCCATATTTTGGAAGTGATCCTGCTCTTTAGTAATCTATCTGATTGGAAAGGGGCATAAAATAGCAAAAAAATCTCCCAAAATCCTGCTTTCACCTAGTATTCACCTAACTGTCTGAGGTGATAAAATTATATAGCCAAAATAGAAAGTTCCTAAGCTTTTTCTAAGGAGTGCATTTGTTGACTAAGATATCATAAAAAAAGTGACAAGTTAAAAGTAAGCCAATTTTCTTAGTATACTTTCATTGACTGTAATAGGAATCATCAGTTCGAATAAATATTGCCGGCAGTTCGAAAAAAGTGAAACGCCGTTTTCAGAGAAGTTCAGCAGGGTCGAAATTCTTATAATTAAATTATATATTAAAATCATAATTTAATCAATTTGAAACAACAATTAAAAACATACCTGTTTAGGAAATTGCACAAATATTAAATACAAACACTGTAAAATTATGAAAGGTATTGAGTTAATTGATTGACAAAACGATTTTATTTGATTTTGAATGTATTTTTCAACCGATTTCTTACACAATGATGTTTATTCAAAAATATTTTTGAATGTTTAGAACTCTGAATGCTCTTAAAGGCCATTAAATGTATTTGAAAAAATTTTGTATTTAAGTGTATGAACCTGAGGATGGCGATACATAGCCAAAAACGTTCGTTTGCTAATAAATCGTTTTTTAGAATACGTCTCTACTGTGTTATAGTGCTTGTAATTCTTAATATCTACTAAAGAGATTATATTTTATTGGTAAATACTCATGCAAAAGGCGTTCCTGTAAATTTTTATATTTATACATTACAAAAAAATATTAGATTACATTTATTTATTATCTGACAGATTAAGATACATAAATATATGTAAAAATGAAGAAACAGTTTTCAATCCTATTTGTGACATCACTACAATAGCTCTTCAACAATAATTACACAACTCTTCATACAAATCTAATTTTAACTTATCTAGAGACTGAATGACTTTAAACTTACTATATTGTGGCATTATATTTTTACAGAAGAAAAACAAAATTGATCTTTCTGCTTTTAACTTTTACTATCCACTGGTAAATGACTGTACATCTAATAATGTCAAAAAAAAATCAAGAAAATTAAGTGGGATTCATGGCAGTACCTCAAGACACATTCATTTTCAAATGAGCACAAGAAGCTACAGTTCCAGGAGTATTTAAATTCAATAAAAACTTCTGAGATTCCTCATCATTAATTGGATTTAAAAATGGGGAATGATTATAATGCTGCTAAGAAATAAGTCACCAGCAAATCAATTATGCAATGGTCCTAAATTTGTTATTGAGAAAATGATTGGTATAAGATCAGTGTGTGTCAAACTGGAAAAATATCTTATATATTAATTCCCAGAATAACTCTTAAGTGATCATGATTTTCTATTTGAATGATAAAGAAGATAGTTCCTAGTGAAATCCATATTTGGAAACAATAAGACTCAAGGCATTACATTCAGTTAGAGATTTTAAAAAATATATTTTCTCATAATCGATTATATATTACAGCATCATGAGAAATGCTTCACATAATTTCTAATTTGCTCTTTCAAATTATTCCAAAAATTCCACAATTAATTTAAATAAAGAAGTATTCTCTTGATTAATAAGACAAAACATCATTGTTAATAATAACTTTGCCTAATAATTAGGTTAAATCTTGAAACCATTAAATTATTATATTAAAATCAGTCACTGATCAACATATTCTTTTACTGCTGACATAGCTGCAAAAAGTTTACAAGTTATTTATAAAATATACAATTTTTTGAAATGCTTATATTATTATTAGTATTGTATTACAAACCTATTGCATAAACTTTGTATAATATAATAGTGTTTTTATATGAAATATTATAAAATTCACAAAATATAATTTTAGGTAATGGAACTGTGAATAAAATATATAACAAAAATTGAAAATTAAGTCTGAAAATAGCTAATTTTTAAGCCAAAAACATTAAAATATTAAATTTTCTGCAATTTGGTGTTTAAATTATCATAAAGGAGAGCAATTATTTTAAACTATAGTTAAGTGTTTGTTAATGAAATTGTTGAGATAATACACCAACAAAGTCTGTCAGTTCTAACAACACAGAATAAATTTTTATAAGATTTAAAATATTGCAAATACTTCTTATTCTAATAAAATTGAAGTATACACACATTTATATAATATATAATTTATTAAGGTATTCATAGTAAATAAAAAGCAGAAGTGTAATTCATTTTTAACTAGGATGCAGTATATTACAGAGGAAAAATTTTGAAATTTCTTCTAAAAAATATTAATTATTTAATTTTTCTTTAATTTTCAAATACTTATTTTATACTAATAAATATAGTAACTTTATAAATAAAAATTTCATTTTAATGTAGAAAAATTGTTTAATTGATGGAAATCATTTAAGTATATAAAATGTAATTCAGAATCATATAATTTATTGTAAATGATGATATATGAATATTTAATTTTGGTTAATTGACTGAAATCACTTTAAATAAATCACTATTTAATATACTGGTTTATTTAAAGTGATTTCATAAGTGATCACTATTTAATATAGTGATTTATTTAAAGTGATTTTTGTTATTTAATTGAATAATTCATTTTGATAAAATTTGATGGAAAATAATTTAATTTTAGTTTCGAGCTGCATTACAAATGGTTGTAAGCCCAGGAGATCCCCAAGAAAATCTTGAAAATTTTATAAAGATTGGAGAAGGATCTACTGGTATTGTATGCATTGCCACAGAAAAGTCAACAGGTCAACATGTTGCAGTTAAGAAAATGGATTTAAGGAAACAGCAACGTCGAGAATTGTTATTCAATGAAGTAATTAAAACATTTTCAAATTCTATATTTTTTAAACAAAAAATTAAGCAAATTTTTATAAAATATAGGCCCTTCTTGATTTATAAACATTTGTATTTACAAATATAAGATTTAATTTTCAAATTTCAAAAGTTTTCTAAGAATACTAAAAGTTACGATAGCAGAATACTCTAACATCAGATATAATGTAAAATTATATCTGATGTTAGAGTATTCTGCTAACATCAGATATAATTCTACACAATTAACATATTATGACAGTATTTCAAAATGGCAGAAATTGTATAAAAATCCTGCCTTATAATTGGAACTTTAGTCAAATCTGTGAAATAAACTTTTAATTGGTCCAGTTATGAAATATATTATAAAATTTGGTATATAAAGTTGTTTCAGTACTTTTGTGGATTGTGTAATAATAGTATCTGAGTTACAAACAAAACTTATGAAAGAATTAAATTTGTAATTCAAGGAGCCTGTATTTAATTCTATGAATCTATATTATTTTTTTCATTTCTGAAAAATATATGAAAAGCAAATAATTTTCTAAAAATTTTGTTAGAAGGTTCAAAATAAATAATGGAAATAAAACATTAACTTGGCAGTTGTTCATGTGAATCATCACAGTTAAATGTTTTGCTATTTTTAATATAAATCTTCCAAATGTTTTGTCTTTCTGACAAGTGTCATCTTTATAACACAAAAAAAAATTTTTTTCCATGATATGTTGATTTTTTCATAAATTTTTATGTAATTTTATACCTCCTTATCAAAATTATGTAAATAAACAAAATAAAGTTTTGTATTTCAGACAGCCATAAATCTTTTCCTGAAATAAAAAAGTTTTTGTTTTATTTGTAAACAGATGGATGAATGTTACGACTTGGAATGGTCTCAGGTCATTTGGAAATGGCATGCAATCAAAGATAAAAAAATATGACCTCAAAGTGTAAAATATTCAATTTTGGTAGCTTCAAAATTGCATATGTTAAATTTGCTTCAAATTCTTATTTTCACACATTCAACTGATATGTTTTTGTTTATATTGTAAAATTTCAAAACCAAGAAGAAATTCTTAAGTTTTTATGGATTTTTTACAATATTATTCCTTGATAGTTTTATTAAAAAAGTGAATTTTTGAATATATTATAGATAAAGCAAACTCCAAGGGAAATAGCCAAATATAACTCAAACTGCCAAATTAATGTTATATTTTGATTAATTATATTATTTAAATTTTTCGGATATTAATGTTTCCAATCAAATATAAAAAATTTACATTTTGATTCTATATATGTTTTATTTCTGTTTATAGAAAAGCCAATAGGAACAAAACTTATTTCTGACAAAAATTATTCTTACAGAAGCATTTTTGGTCTCATGGATCCCTCTTCAGCCTGCATTAAGAAATGAATGTTAATCAGAAAAGAATGGAATGTCTTGGTTAAATAATTAAATAGCAAATTAAGCATATAAAGATATTTTATTCACTTTGGATTCCAAATAAGAGGGATTGCCAGTAAATTTTAAATTCAACTTCTATGAATAAGATGGAAAAAATATATTTTACTGAATTCTGTCATGAGCAAAGTGAAAAGAGTACAGTTTAAGTTGGAATGATGGCTTGTATTCATAGTTATATTCATATGAATTATCCATAAAGATGTATAGTATCTAGTGGACTTCATAAACTGCTCTCAGTTAACAGGAAGACAAGTATTTGTCTTAGTCTGGAGTTAAATCAAAATCTTTTGGATAGTGCCCCAATGCTTTAATCAATTATACTACTGTGAACTAGCAGATTTTGACTGAAAGTATTCATAGTTATATTCATATGAATTATCCATAAAGATGTATAGTATCTAGTGGACTTCCTAAACTGCTCTTAGTTAACAGGAAGTCTGGAGTTAAATCAAAATCTTTTGGATAGTGCCCCAATGCTTTAATCAATTATACTACTGTGAACTAGCAGATTTTGACTTTAGGAAATTGATAGTAATTTATTTCAATTACACATTGATTGACTAGTGTTGACCTTGTTTTGATATATAATTGAAATATATAAATAAATTGACATCATATTGTTTATTTATATAAAGCATATGCAATTTTCTGTTCACTCTATTGGATAATAAATTTTATAGCTTAATGAAGGAATATGTTTTGAAAATTTTATGCAAACTATGTAAAAATTTGGCTTAAGGAAAATGAAATATTAATTTTTATATAAATATATGCAAAATTATGAATTTATTAAAAATAAGCTTGAAGATGTGGCATGTGTAATGGACTTTATTTCAGCAAAGATAGTAGTAACAAAATTACAAATATTTGAAATTTTGATAAGACAATGGCTAACAATGCATAAAATATTTTTATCAGATAATTAAATTCAACTATTTGCAAAATAGTTTTATTTATCTTATGGGGTTTATGGGAAATGCTACCAAGCCTACTTTACTGCACTGCATATGGTATTGGTACCATATGCAGTATTGGTACCATGGTGTGTCAAAAAACATTTCTGGGCCAATTAGAGTAGGATTGGAAATGTTACAGCTGTTTTATGTACAAGAGTGGACAATTTTCATATATATGATGTTTTTGGTTATAAATTCGAAAATTTATAAAAAAAAATTAAAATAACAATTATTGAAATGAAGAAAAACATGAATAAATATATTTTATTTAAAAAAAAATGACAGTATTTTAATAAATTTTTGTCACTTTTTGACTAATTAATTAATGAAAATTTGTCTAATACTTAGCTTTATATTAATCATTTTTAAAAATATCTGATTTTCTTTTTTCATATCTTATTTTATTCATAAAACTTGCTGCTATCTAAAAATACTAAAGATTTCGTTGGATCGTTAAGATTTCATATAAAAAAAGTGTTTTCTGCAATCTTATATAATGAATGATAAGTTGTGAAAGAAATAAAATTTGAAAAAATATTTTACATCATTAGAATGACAACAAAAAACATGAGAGTTTATAAAAATTTCAAAAAATTTTGATAAAAATTAAGTGAGATTTCACAGTTTTAATTTTATGCTAATTAATTAGCTGTAATTTGTAAACAATCGTGGACTTCAACAGGTTTAAAGGAATAATAATTTTCAAACTATTATATAGGGCTTAATTTGATTTAAACATTTCTTTTTTACTGCGTGTTTAACATTTATAAATCTTTATAATTCCTTAGTCAATCGATGATGTTTGTAATGCTCAGATGTTTTACGAACATTTCTTTTTTACTGCGTGTTTAACATTTATAAATCTTTATAATTCCTTAGTCAATCAATGATGATGTTTGTAATGCTCAGATGTTTTATGCATACACAATATCCGACATATGCAAATAATTATGATTGGAGGTTTTTGTATCTTGAATTATGCAGAACTATGTTGATTGCACCTATGCAACCATTATTGTGTCATATTGTTTTCTGACTGAAAGGAAGACAATGCCACATGTAAAAATATTGTACCAGTAAATGATACTTAAGATCAATAAACAATACATAAAACAAAAGTAAACAATAAGCCAAATAATAAGATAAATCGTTTATTCAAAAACGTTTTTGGCTTTTTCAACTGAGGCAGGCTATGTGCATAGCCAAAAATATTTCTGAATAAACGATTTATCTTACTTATTTGGCTTATTGTTTACTTTTATTTAATATTTAAAGTAAGAAATATTTCAATATAATACATAAAACATAAATAGATCAAGTAACATGAATATTTAAATATTGTAAACCAATTTGTTTGAACTTATAACTTATAAATGCAATATTTATGCTCTACTGAAAAATAATTTCCAAAATTTTTCAAATCAAGCTTTATATAACAACATAATACTGGATTTTGAAATTTATGAAAGTTAGAGAATATTTGCATATATAGATTTACAGTACAGCACCATATATGATTTCCAAATAAACCAGAATTGTCAAATATCTAAACTGAAAAATTCATAACAAGAATTTCATGTTACTTGCAATTTATGAAAACTATAAATCTATAATTAGAAACGAAAAGATAAATATACAGTAGATTCTGGATTTTCCGGTTGTGGATTAAGCAGAGTTAATCTGAAATCCAGGAGGAGGATTAATTATCAATGTTTATTCTTAGATGCACTATCTGAAACATTTTTAAATGCCTCAGATTCATCTTTGCCAATTATCTAAGATATAATAATTAAAATTACTAATACTACAATAATTTCTTGTTTTATTTTTCAAATTACAGAATATATGAATATATGTAATTTTTTTTAATATTAAATGCATACTGTTCCTAATTTTGATTTTATTTTTTGGATTATCTGGGGAATTAATTTCTTGACTTCCCTAGTTATTTGGTACCTAAAAGAGCCATAATCAAATCTGAATTGTTTTCAAAATATTAAATGCTGTAGTACTTATCTAATTGCCAATAAAAGCAGTTTTAATCATTCCATTCTTATTTTTTTTTTTAAGATTCTGATTGTTCAGAAAATACATATATTCAGGAGTTTGTAATTCATTATAGTTGATATAAATTTTTGAAAATATGATGATAAGTATAATAACTGTTGAAATCATAATAACTGAAGAATTCTTGTTTTGAAAACCCAAGTTCTTTTTGAAAGCAAAAAATAGAGATTATTATTAACTAAAATAAAAAATAAATATTAATCTGTTTGCACCATTTCAGGGGGTAATTAATGGCATCAGATAGTTGATGAGAATAGATGCAAAGTTGTGAAACAATTTTTATAAATTATTTATTATTGCATCAGATAGTTGATGAGAATAGATGCAAAGTTGTGAAACAATTTTTATAAATTATTTTGTGCTAATCTAAAAAACCTTCTGGAAATGTAATTACTGCATATTTTAGATTATATTTGTTATCGAATACTGAATCATAAAAAATTTTTTTCCTGTTTTATTATTTTTTTAAATGGGCATGGCATGCAAGCGACGAAGTCCTGCCAATTCTTTTTTGGGAAATTTCTATTCCACTTATTAACCTAAATATTGTTTCTTATTGGCAGAAAAAAGTATATTCTGAATCAATAAAGATATAGAAATTAAGGTTATAGCTGTTATTTTGAGTGGGGAGTTGTTCTTACACTTTAGAAGTTATTTCTTGAGTAAATGTCAAATATTATTGCAAAATAAAACAAAAAACTATTAAAATGTTAAGTAAACATATAATTTAATATAAACAATTGTTAAAAATGATATCTAATATAAATTTAAGCATTTTTTATAAGAGAATATACAGAAATAATACATAATGTTACTAATTTACTACATAAACAATTTTACATCAAAATATGGACAGAAATACATCATTCATGGCTTGTTTTATTCTGAAAGGACACATCTATCAGAAGTAATAATTTGACTGGATACCTAAAAATAACAAAAAAAAACAATAGTATAAAATTTGGCATAACAAATACTACTTTAAATAAATAAATAAATAATAATTGTAACAATGAAAAGAAACACAGAAACTGTATAAACAGTAAAAATTTCAGATTTTCTCAATTAAAAGTAAGAGAGATGAAGTTTTATAAATTTCTAAATATCAATTAGGCTTAATTACAGAACACTGCTGGCCTGATGCTGCAGGTAGTAATTGAAATGGCAGGCAGCAAAAGGATTAATCAAATTGCAATAGAATAAAACATTGAAAAATTATTTAGTTACAAAATGGAAAACTATTAGAACTGCAAGTTATCATGTCATCATAACAATTATTATATGATGCATTGCATTATAATATATGAATCCTATTTATGTTGTCTCATGTTATTTCATTCCACATTTTACATCATTGTACCAGAACCAATTTATTAATCAATGCATAAATTTATCTGTACACTTGTAGTACATTTCTCTTATATTGTCCATAAATTAGCATCTAAGCTGAGAATAGTTTGCATCTCATATGCATATAGATTGTCCTCTTGCCTCTTGTAAATGTTTAATTAAATGTAGAATCAATGTTTAAAGCAGATCCCATTTGATAGTTGTGCATTGTTGATCAGTTTTGTTTTGTTACATTTAAATATGAATAATGTATTTTGAAATTTTAACTTGTATATTTTAATTTGTTTCTGATTTTGTTACTTTGTACAATATAAACGATATGTACAATATTGCGAGTTATGAGCCAGCTTGTAACTCGCAATATAAACATGTTTTCTTTCTTCTGTTCATGCCATATATTTACCAGGTTTTCCATTTTAGTGGATCATTTGTAAAGTTATATTCAATGAAATAATGTTAGCTGAATGGTTGAGTTTTTTTCTGTTTCTTCTGTTCATGCCATATATTTACCAGGTTTTCCATTTTAGTGGATCATTTGTAAAGTAATATTTAATGAAATAATGTTAGCTGAATGGTTGAGTTTTTTTTTTCTATTTAGATTAGTATTAGTAGCACCTGATTACTTAGGAGGAAACTACTATGTATTTTTCATATAGTACCCTTTGTCTAAATCCTGTCTGAGTTTATTCTGTAACATGTTCAATGCAGCATAAATTATTTCTTTATTGTGTAATTTCATAAAATTTTAATAATGAAAAGGACCAATCATTCCTCATTTGCTTTATTGAAGATGTACTATCCACTATGACATGATTGTGGAATGAACTTAGAGTAGCAAAAATTCATTTCATCAAAGGATTATTGGAATTTAATATTGCTCTTATCACAACTTTATTATTATTAAATGATATTATATTTATATATTAATTAATGAGAAAAGAATAATTGAGCTTAGATATATTTCTTATATATGTTATTTAACTTTTCAGAATGGATGAAGATCAGATTGCAACAGTTTGCAAACAGTGTTTGAAAGCTTTGGCATTTCTTCATTCTCAAGGAGTTATACATAGAGATATAAAAAGTGATTCTATTCTTTTAGCAAATGATGGCAGAGTAAGTAGGAAAGTTTAAAATTAGTTTTTTATATACAGATATTATTAATGAACTTTTGATTATTTTAAATTGGTATTTATAGTTAAAATACATTTTATACAGGTTAAATTATCAGATTTTGGATTTTGTGCTCAAGTTTCTGCTGATTTGCCAAAAAGGAAATCACTTGTTGGCACTCCATATTGGATGGCACCTGAAGTTATATCTAGATTACCTTATGGACAAGAGGTATAAATTTATGCTTGTGTTAGCTGAACTGATTTTTATTAAAACTTTAGTTTTTATAAATATATTAAGTTTTAGTTAAATCAAAATAAGGAAATTTTCCTGTCATATCACAATCATATTTTGATTCTTAAATCTCATCTTTCATTAATTTAATAATTTATGTTATATTATATTCCTCTAATTGGATTGCAAATGGTTTATTGTAGTACTGCACCCAATACCACACACTGACATGCATAGTAGGCTTGGCTGCAGTTTCCCAGAAAGTGAGTGACTGTTGTAAAACAATAAAAGTACAGTATCCCTTTAAATAGCCTGAGGGACTATTTAAAGGGATATGGCACTTTAAAGGGCTATGTTACAATTTTCTCCTAAATTTTTGTGAAATTGAAGCAAAAAATGAACAATTAAGATATATTTTAGTTTATTTTAAAAAATTAACCAATATTTTCCTATTATCTACAATATTTTTTAATTTTCATTTTATGAGAAATTCATTTTTTTTCTAAAAATTTAAAATATATCATTTATTGAATCCCATAATCTGAATAACTTTGATATATTAAATTATAAAATTGACAGGATGGGATTAGAAACTACCATCAAAAGAACATATTTTCAATGAATATATAAAACCAGGATTGAATAATATACCACTATAGTCTATTTCAAGATAACCTGACAGTAAATCACTATCACTGTTGTGGGTATTTCTACACAAAGGAAAATAGTCCCTATTAGTTAAATTTAATATTAATATTTTAAAATAAACTAAAATATATCTTAACTCTTTGCAGTTTGTTGTAATGTTTTAAGATATAAAAAGTGATATATACTATCTATAATTTGTTGTTTTGGGAAATAAAATATCAAAATATTAAATTATTGGGATGATTTAAAAATATATATTTTAAAATCACGTGACAAAATTTAACAAAATATTGTTGTTATTTACAAATTGTTTATGAATACAGTGTTACCTTTGGTGGTTTGGCTGTCAGGTTATCTTGAAACAAATTATATAGATGAACTTATACAGGATTTTGGCCTTAAGATGTAATCTAGAACCTTCATGGATAAGGATGGGAATGAGACTTAGTGAAAATCAATGACACAGAGACCACGATTTAATGATCAATAACTTCCTTTAAGTTAACCCTTGAGTGCTTTTGCCGTCAACAGATGTCAAGCTGTTGTGGAAGAAAAAACAATAAAAAAAATTAAATAAAAAATTCTCTCCTGATTTTATTAACCCAGCTTTTGCAAAATCAGTTTTTTTTTTGTATGTGCAATTGTTGAAAATATGCTCTTTTGATGGTGGATTCTAAATTTTTTCAGTTGCCAAAATATTTTTTAAATTATATGTAAACAAACTTGTTTATATGTTTATATTTGAATAACTCAATAGAATTTGGAAGTTTTTATCCCATCCTGACAACTTTATAGTCTGACCTACCAAACCCATTCCAATTATGCAATTCAATAAATAATATTTTGGAAATTTTTGAAGAAAAATGAATTTCTCTTAAAATAAGCTATAAAATTCTGAAAATTAAAAAATAAGAAATGATTGTAATATAAGAAAATAATGGTTAATTCTGTTAAAATATATTATTATCAAATTTATTTTTTCATTTTTTGTTTTAATTTCATCGAAATTTAGAAGAAAATCACACACACAAAAAAAAAATGTAAACAGCTTTAGGCCATTTAAAGGGACATGGCACTTTTATTGCTTTACAGCAGCCACTCCTTTTCTGAAAAATTGCATCCAAGTCTATTTTCCATGTGAGTAAGCAGCATTGAGTCTGGAGTTACAATACATCAGTGGTGGTCCAATTAGAGGAACAGAAAACATAATATTTACAGCAGCCACTCCTTTTCTGAAAAATTGCATCCAAGTCTATTTTCCATGTGAGTAGCATTGAGTCTGGAGTTACAATACATCAGTGATGGTCCAATTAGAGGAACAGAAAACATAACTATTTATGTACCAGATGAGGCCATTTTCATAATAAGATTTTTTTCATATAAATAAAAAAATTTATAAGAAATATTGCTAAATATTGTGTAATTGAAATAAAAACATCTTAATAAATATGAAATATTAATAAAAATGACAATATTTCAAAGAATTCATGTAACTTTTTTAATAATTATATGATGTAACTTCAACAGATGTTATATAATTTATGGTTTTTTTTATCAATAATTTCTGAAATTTTCAGCCCAATTTCGTCATTCATGGCTCATTTTGTTCAGAAGACTTGCTGTTATCTAAAATATTGAATATTTCATTAGATAGCTAAAATTGTATATTAAAAAAAAAATAGTTTCTCGAATTTTATGAACATAACAAAAAGTTTCTAAAAAAAATAAAATTTGAAAAATGCTTACATTTTTAGAAAGAGAACAAAGTCTGTAATAAATACTGAAAATTTCAAAAGATTTCAATGAAAATTAAGCAAGATTTCACCATTTTAATTATTATTTTTGTATATTAATTAGGCTTAATTTCAAAACATTGGCAGTACTTAAAGGTTTATTGAGAGAGAGATTTTCTTTACCAAAGAAAAACAAATGAGCTGACACTAGTTTGGAAAGATAAATACCTTTTCCTAATTGGATGTATTGAATTTCACAGCACAGTTTATAGTTTATGGTGAAGAATTGGTGTATTCACTAATATCTCATTCAAAATGGTTAATTTCTCTTCTGTGAAGTAGAAAATGACTTTTCTTTTATTGGAACAATGTTTCTTTTCCTTCAGTTGTGTCCCAGTGCACTTGCATCTTTGGCACAGAAAAAAATCTAAACAAAGAGTTCTTTGGTGGAAAAAATGACTTTCTATATTGGATCTCACATTCTTTTCTCTCTTGAAAATCCCAGTGCCAACTACCTATGTGTATATGAGTCCCAAGTAAACAAACTGACTCTTTTTTTCTGAGGAAAGACAATGTTTATCAACTATTATATTTAATTGACATTTTCTCTCTTGAATTCCATGACATCTGCATGCAACAAAACACCTCTCTTTTCCATCACCATATCTCTTGTTTATTATTTTTAATATTTTGAGATTTTAGAAGACAAATCTCTACGCAAGATGATATGATGTTTATTGTATTTTTCCCTTTCTTCTAAAGTGTCATTCTTGCCTCAAATTTTTTTTTCTAAATTTCTTTGGTGGTGAGCAGTTACAGAAGTTTAGTTTGTATCTTCTACATATTCACAGTGCATTGTGTTGTCCACAGGGCCGCCGTTACGCACAGGCCGAACAGGCCCCTGCCTGTAGCACCAAATTGACAAAGGTGGCAAAATGATGATTTTCATTTTTATTATTATTTTCTATTTTCATTTCATTTACTTTAATCATAACTGACAAGCTGACAGGCGATATTTTTTCGCAGATGGCAGAATTTATAACCATATCTAAACCAATGCTATTTTCTTTCATGAAATGAAGTATAGTAAGGGTGCCAAAAAAATCGCCTGTAGCACCGAAATGTCTAGCGGCGCTGCTGGCTAAATGAAGTATAGTAAGGGTGCCAAAAAAATCGCCTGTAGCGCCGAAATGTCTAGCGGCGCTGCTGGTCGTCCATTATTTAAATTTGTATATTGTGATTTTTAAAAAATTTTATTAAAAATATAATTGTTGAATTTAATCTCTTCTTCTTAACCTTAGTGGATGATATGCAATTTACGTTGTAGCAGGTCATCGGCCTGTCAAGTACGTCTTGACTCAGGAGCGGAAAGGGTTAATCTCTTCTTCTTAACCTTAGTGGACTATATATAAATACATACACACGCATAAACATACATATAGTATTCTAACTAATAAATTCATTATAAAACATTCATTTTGTCTTCTTTTGCTTTTTATATTCAGCAGTTAATTTGTCTCTTATAAGAATCCAGCAATAGTCTGCCAATAAATTTGGTAGACTTAATGGATTCTTATAATTATTTTTCTTGGTATGTCTTTTTCATTTGGAAAATTTCTTGATATCTCTTGTCATGTTAGTCATGACAAAAGGCATATTCCCAATCTTATTGGTATGTCTTTTTCATTTGGAAAATTTCTTGATATCTCTTGTCATGTTAGTCATGACAAGACCTTTTGTCATGTTAGTCATGACAAAAGGCATATTCCCAATCTTTTGGAAAAAATACAAATAAGAATGCAAGAAATGAAGTTTTAATAAAATGTTACAATCCATAAAAGTCTAATGATGATAGTTTCTGCACAATTTCACTAATTTTCTGTTTTTTTTTTTTTCATTTCTGAAAAATTTCTGCATGTGTTTTTAAATGTCTCCTAGATTTTTCTTTCTGTAGCATATAATATTGTAATAAAGATGTAATCTTTAAGAATAATACAGTAATTTAATTTGAGAACTAAAAAAAATTTCTTTTATCATGGTCTCTTATTTTGGAAAATCTTTGTCTTAAATAGGCATACCATTTGCTTTCTTTATTCATTGCTTTACAAGTACTGCAGAGTATCGATTATACAAACTAATTAGGACCAAAAATAATTCAATTAATCAAATAGTTTGGATAATCAAACAATCCATTTTTTTTTTATAAATTGATATTCTCATATGAGAGTACCAATTTATACAAAAAAAATGTAATTAGACATACATTTAAATCATTATATACAAGGTTATTACTACTGTGTTAGTATTATAAAAAAGAATTGATTTATAAATAAAAACCAAAACATCCACAAAATAACTAAAGCAAACATCTGTTTTGCAATTCTCATAATGATAAATTAAGATTATTTTTATGCTATACTACATATATCTTTGAATAAATAAATAAAACGAATGCATTAAGGAGCAGGATAATACTTCAGCATATTAATGCACTAAAAGAAAATACTATAACTTTTTTAATTGGGTGACAAGTAGTTCAACTAATTGACAGACTGTCTTTTTTATCAAACCAAACTTGATATGCATTGGAGATTTGACTTATCTTTCACTTTTATTAAAATGGTCATTCCATTCAGAAACAATGCCTGACAACAAAAATATGGTAACTCTTGCCATTAAAACAAGATGAACCTTATTCTTCTGGTCAGGTATTGTTTCTGAATGGAGTAGCTATTTTTTATTCTGTAATCAGCTAGCCCATTCATATAAAAAGCTGTAAAGCTAGGTCCACACTGCTCATGCTCCTACTCGATTGACTTATTGGTCTTGTGAATAATTGAACAGGGAGATAAGTCACGATATAAACCAGGTGAGCATCATAAGCCTGAGGCTTGTTGGTTTGTTGTTGGTGCATCAAAGGGGTTCACGACAAGTCGTGCAGGCTATAGGGATGGGAACATGGTTGTAGTTCAATGGACTTATTGCACTCATTGAGTAGTAAAAAAATCTGGAGTGACTCTGATTAAGTAAAGTATTGTTATTTAATTGTTTATTGTTTGTATTGATGATATGGAGTGATCAAATGATGTAATCATTCACTTTATAGATCTGAAAAGCAGTCAATTCTGTGAGCTAGCGTCCACCAATAGAAAACTCGCGCTTACTATTTTTACTTCATGATCCATCATCGGATCCTACCAAGCCAGTATCTTGAGAACAACTAATGCCAGTGTGGACATACACTGTATGAGCCCAACCCAAAGAGCTGAAATGAGTGTGAGTACAAATACAAGCATGAGTAGTGTGGACCCAGCTTAAAATTTAGTGCATCTGCCTTGCATCCCAGTTAACACTGCCATAACTTAGACTTGCATAAATATTCTGTTGGTGTTCTTCATAGTTTATTTTTTTTAACTGAGGCAAATATAAACATGTTGTTCAAACATTTGAATCTATGAACATATTCCCAATGAAATTTTATCAAAATTTTTTCAGGAAGAAAAATGATGCTGTCCAGTGTTATATTCAATGTCAGATAGATATATTTTTAACTTTGCTTGTCTCTGAAAGTAACATCTGTTGAAATTATTAGGTGGCAGTCATATATATTTTTTATCTTAATTTATTTCATTTATTATATCAAATATTGTTCTTGTTTGTAAATGCTATATTTTAATTACTATAAAATTTTATTACCAAATGATTTTAATGAGTTTTTTTACATTTGAATATAGGTTGATATTTGGTCACTTGGCATAATGGTTATTGAAATGATTGATGGAGAGCCTCCTTTTTTTAATGAACCACCATTGCAAGCAATGAGGAGAATCAGAGATATGCCTCCACCCAAACTTAAAAATACCCACAAGGTAAATATTTTAATAATTAAATAATAGTGAAAATGTTAAATATTTTTTGTTTTAAATACCAATTTATTTTCAGTTAAAATTTTTAAATAACATATATAAAATACTCTTCTAATTACATTTTTAATATCAGTAATTACATTTCTACTGTATATTGAAATGATGCAAATTAGATAAACTTTTCTAGTATATTTTATAAGCAAAAATATTCCTAAGTACATGTTTGAATTCATCAACATAATCTAAATTTCATTTAGCTATTTTAATATATTTGAAATGTTATAATAAGCAGAGACTGTTAAAAAACTTTTTCATTTAGCTATTTGTTAAACAAATTAATTATAAGGATTAATTTCAGAATTTTTATCATTTATAGTTAAGAAGAGATTGGTTTCCTGTTTAGTGTTTAATTTGACATCAGTTTCATCAGTTGTCAAATAAAATTAATCCTGTCCTCCTTAAAATGGTTCAAACATTCTTTTGAGAAATATGCATTCAAATGTTTTTTTGATTAATTATTAATAAACATAGCATCTATCTAGCATGTAGCTTTTTTTGTATCTAACTCTTCTATTAGAATATGAAATATTAGTTCATCCAAGATGCTGACAGCTTTTGCAATTAAGGACGACTTTAATTAGCTATTTTAAAAACAATTGCTTGCACTTTTTTGATGATTTCTAGTATTGTAGCACTTTTTGGACATTTGCTATGAGAGTCACCTTCCAAGTTTTGCAAGCTTTTTGGTTCTTTCCAAGTAGCACCTTCCCAGTTTAAATTCTACAGCCAATTTCTTTACCAGTTGCAAATGAAAGGTGCATTATTATACGACACATTTTTCATCTCCGTAAATATGTCTGTCAGTGTTAGTTTTTATTAAAAAAAAGTTTTATCATTGCACAATTAGGGATGTCTAATAACCAGTTAGTCAATTAATTTTTCACTATCTAACTGTTTAACAGATGTTTTTATTTTTACTGATAGGAAATAGTCGACTTCATTTTATTGTATTATTTTAATATTTTTAATTAATAATTTGAATTACATAAAAAGAAAATTTAGTTTAATTTAACAAATATAAAATATAGTAAATATGATTTCAATATTTAATTACATTTATTGGTGATTCAAAAATTACTGTATTTTTATTCAAATACCAAAGAAATTGTTTTAATGCAAAAATAGATAACATAAAAAAATATGTTAACAAGAAACATTCTCATTCTCTGTGGAAAAATGTACTTAACCATTGTTAACACAGAATAATTAATTCATAAACATCAGTTAAGATGAAAAAGTTATTTTTTCCCCAAGAAAATTCATTAATTTAAAATTAAAATGTTATATAAATTAATATATCTTTAATTTAAACATCATGTAACTCTCCTTTGAAACAAACAATGTGTTTATTTATTAGTTTTAATATTTTTAATTTTTAATGTATTTAGTGCATTTCAAACAAACTGTTCTTTTTGGTATGATAAATTTTTCTTGTATCTTAGATCTGATGTTTATCTCTAGGAATGTTTCTGTAGCTGAAAAAATTTCTAGAGATAATTCTTTATCTAGAGTTAAAGTATTTTCTGGGATGTCACACTCTTGTGCTTGTTTTCTTAGAATTTTCTCAATCTCTTAAGCAGTTATAAGTATATTTATTGTTCCAATAGATAATGTCAAACATTAATTACACACTGATATGATTGACATAGCATATTATAAAATTATACAGGCAGTCCCTATTTAAGTAGGTGGATCATTCTATGAAATCCTATATAAGTCAGAACATACATTAAGATTGTATAATGTATGCTCCAATAAATATATACAGTATATATATATATATATGTGTGTGTGTGTGTGTGTGTGTGTGTGTGTGTGTGTGTCATAATGATGTAACACTAAGAACAGTTATATTAAAATAATAAGTATATAATTTGTGTGTTAAAGCAGTCACTTGCCATTTTGGAGGAGTCCAAGTTTGGACCTGGATAGTTACCTAAAAATAATCCTATGTAAGTCTGGGATTGCCTGTATTTAAAGAAGTACAATATATATCAAATTACATAATTAAATTATTACATTGTGATAATTAATACTACCTCTGTCCATAAAATTCGGTAAATGAGGCATATTGTGCATGCTCGTAAAAGTGCGCCACCACCGTATCCCACGCCGGACAGCTCAAGACGTGTATAAACAAGTTTCAGAGCGGCAGTGCTACGAGTCTTGTTCTCGTGCGTAAACAGCAGATTTTAGAGTGAAGCTTTAGTGCGCTCGGTCGAAATTCAAAATGGATCAGCGAACGAATATGCTGTTCTGTTTCAAACTCGGCAGTGCTACGAGTCTTGTTCTCGTGCGTAAACAGCAGATTTTAGAGTGAAGCTTTAGTGTGCTCGGTCGAAATTCAAAATGGATCAGTGAACGAATATGCTGTTCTGTTTCAAACTTGGTAAATCAGCGAAAGAGACTCATGAAATGCCGACAACAGTTTACAAAGAAAATGCTGTCACTTTGAAGTGTGTTCATGAGTGGTTTAAACGCTTTCAAGAAGAGTGGGAGACCATGGAAGATACCCCCAGAGTGGCCGGCCTACAACTGCACACATTTGAAGTGTGTTCATGAGTGGTTTAAACGCTTTCAAGAAGAGTGGGAGACCATGGAAGATGTTCCCAGAGTGGCCGGCCTACAACTGCACACACCCTGGACAACATATAGAAAGTGAAGGAAATTTTGTCCCAGGATCATTGTGTTACAGTGCGATTGATAGCAGAGGAAGTGGGAATTGGTCGTGAGACAGCCCATCTCATAGTGACTCAGGATTTGGGTAAATGCAAGGTTTGTTCCCGACTTGTGCCCCACAATTTGAAGTCAGAACAACGGCAACTTCGACTTGACGCCTGTGCAGACCTCATTGACATGGCGGATCAAGACCCAAATTTCCTGAAAACCATCGTCACGGGTGACGAGAGCTGGTGCCTGAAATACGACCCTGAAGGCAAGCGTCAAAGTATGGAGTGGCAGAGTCAAAAGTCTCCAAAAACAAAGAAGGTGCGTAGTGAGAAATCCTACATCAAGACAATGCTCGTAGTGTTCTTCGACTCTGAAGGTCTCATCCATAAGGAATTCCTCCCTGAGGGAACGACGATGAATGCTGCTACGTATGTGGAAATCCTGAAATGTCTGCTGCAATGGATCAAGTGGGTACGCCCCAGTACGACAAACAAGGCAACTGGACCTTGCTCCATGGTAATGCCCGGCCACACACTGCCTTTCTGGTGCAGTAGTTCTTGGCCAAAAGGGGAGTTGTGTCACTCAATCACCCACCCTACTCCCCAGACATGTCTCCCCGGACTTTTTCTTGTTCCCCAAATTGAAATCAGCCCTGAAGGGCCAGTATTCAGACATTTCGGACATCCAACGTAATGTTACGAACCAACTTAAGGCTGTCCCTAAAAACGACTACACCAGGAGTTTCCAGGACTTGTACAGCCCTTCCCAGAAGTGCATTACCATCGACAGGGGATTATTTCAAAGGACAGTACCTGCTGTTTCAGGTAAGTCAAAAATCCATTCGCAATATAGACACATTCACCGAACTTTATGGACAAAGGAAGTATATCAATAATAAAGTTATATCAGTAATTGACTATTATTGATGATAATCATTGTTAGCAATATTATATATCAAATGCAAAATGGAAACTTTATTTTTCATAAAAATTGAAAAATATTAATTCATTGAAAATTGCATAAATCTGGAATTGTACCATTCAAAATTATATCTTCTCTGTATTAGCCTAAAAAATAATAGTTGCATGCATCATTATTAAGTATTTTTTCTTTTTATTTCATAAAAATAATCATTTATAATAAAATGATGATTTATATAAATTTGAAAACAATTTATTAATGAATAACTTTAAAATTTGCTTAGATATCACCTAGACTTCAGAGTTTTCTGGAGAAAATGTTAGTTAGAGACCCTGGACAGAGAGCAACTGCATGTGAACTGCTTCAGCATCCATTCTTGAGACAAGCAGGCTCACCCAGTCTTCTTGTACCTCTCATGCGGAGTTTTCGAACGAGTCTTGACTAAAAATGATTAGAGGATTACGAGCCAGGCCAAAGCTATCATTTGAAATTTAAAGAAGAGAAAAATGTTAGTGTTTGGCATCTTCTCAACCGTCCAAAGAACTATTATATTTAAATTATCAAAAGACAGTTTTTATAGCTATCGTGTGACGTCTCTTTTTGTTTGTATTATATTAATATAATCAATATACAGCTAATGAAAAAAGGAGAAAATTATTAATCTTTATAATAGATAATGATATATACAGAAAATATATTTTCTCGTATGAATTTTTATTACTTTTTGAATAAATTTTGAATGTTTATGCTCAGATTTATAAAATTAAATACTGTATTTTATTGAAAAGATACTATCTGTATAGAATATCTGGAAACTTTTATAATGCATTATTTTTTTTAAAGCATGTTGCACAGTCTTAAGAATTTTTATAGATCTGAATAAACTGATAATTTGCAGCTTTATTTTAACATAAGATCATCTTGTAGATAGCATTTTTTTTGTATAAGGTCTATCATTGTTCATATATTGAAATCACTACTATTCATCAATTTTATTAATGTCGCAAATTTAACCAGATATTATTTCTTAGAAATTACTGATTTGAAACATAGAAACACTTATGTTTTTAATCATGTATTTAAAATTATATATATATATATATTTTTGTAATTATGGCATTAAATATTTTTCTCTAGGTGGAACAATTTTATTATATGTAACATTTTGTACAATTTGATAGTTTGGATAAAATTGTTCACCATGTATAACTGGAATTTTTATTGGTGAAATGCAATATTTATGAAATGTTTAACTTTCTAACCGTCCATCCACCTTTTCATATTTTATCATCTGATCATCTTGTTTCTGTAACCTCACTCGGCAGCTTTTCTCATATGAATATGCATTTTATAACTTACTATTTTTGAGCAATGAAATTCTATCAGTAGAATGCTAAATTTGAATTATTATATAAATTATCAATATTAAAGTCATATGAATATGCATTTTATAACTTACTATTTTTGAGCAATGAAATTCTATCAGTAGAATACTTTAATATTGATAATTTATATAATAATTCAAATTTAGCAATCTTTTATCAATTTTTTTTACCTAATAGATATGACAAATATTAATTCACTTATAAAATTGTTGTTTGAAGTATTTAAGATTATATGCTGTAGTAGTTTGGTTATTAGCAAATCATTCCACAGAACAACATTCCAAAAAAATATTCTATGGACTGTTATCACAGAATAATGTTTTGGTCTTTATTTATTAATTTTTGCTTAATGGAACCAAATACCTGGTCTTTCAACCATATCTGATGGCCAAAAAATATCAGTAACATTGCTTTACAAGTTGTAATGGCCACACATTTGAGATTTTATGGCAGTGGGTGCTTACTGGACTTAAAAATACCATAACACCTATCAATTTTTTTGAATTATTAGGTGGATAGAGAGAGAATAAAGTGGTGTATGTAAGAAATGGTACTTATTATGTTAAAATTTGATATTTAATTATTTGTAAAAAAGTATAGAAAGTTAATTTGTGGTAAAATTGTCCAGACCCAACAACAATTACTTGTATCCAATTAGGTGATTGGAAAAATAAATTTTTATAATAATTAATTGGTGATTTTTATTTAATAGCATTAATTTTTAAGATTGTAAAAATGTTACCAATAGAAATCATTATCTAGTTTTTTGTAGTTAACCAAAAGGAAGCTTTAATTAGCAAAATTACCTATTTACAAAATATTAGTAACTACCTAATATTAATAGCTAATTTTGCAATAATCCAGAATTCAGCCTCACCAGGTCTTTCCAAATTTAGAAATCTGAAATCCTAACAACAATACGAAAGAAATGAAATCCAACCAAAAACTTACATTCTGGGAAAAAATTTTTGGGACTATGATATATTTTGCTAACTTAGTCATTTGTAACTAATGAATAAATTATCACAAAAAGTAAAATTTAATAATAAATTCCTTAATACCAAATTGTAATTTCAAACAAAAACAAGTTAGTAACAATAATTTGTATTAATCCAAACAATATTAACTTATTCTTTTAAACTAGTATTTCCACTACCGATACAAAAAAAAAGCAATCAAGTTGATTCAGTCACAACTAATATAAGTTGCTAAAATATGTTTCATCAGAGTCTCAAGCTAACATTTGCATTAAGATATAAATAGCAACTTTCAAAATTTCAATATATTGGAGTATTTATGCAATTTTGCAACATTTGTATTTTTACTTTACAGATATAGCATTTTGTGTCATCATCATCATTAATTACAATTTATAATTATAATAAATTATAAATTGTAATCATCAATTTGTAACTAATGAATAAATTATCACAAAAAGTAAAATTTAATAATAAATTCCTTAATATTTGCTTAAATAAAATATTTAATACCAAATTGTAATTTCAAACAAAAACAAGTTAGTAACAATAATTTGTATTAATCCAAACAATATTAACTTATTCTTTTAAACTAGTATTTCCACTACCGATACAAAAAAAAAGCAATCAAGTTGATTCAGTCACAACTAATATAAGTTGCTAAAATATGTTTCATCAGAGTCTCAAGCTAACATTTGCATTAAGATATAAATAGCAACTTTCAAAATTTCCATACATTGGAGTATTTATGCAATTTTGCAACATTTGTATTTTTAGTTTACAGATATAGCATTTTGTGTCATCATCATCATCATTAATTACAATTTGTAATTATAATAAATTATAAATTGTAATCATCTGTTTTAATTCATCAAAAAGAGGCTAATCTTTAACTCAATCCTGTGAATTTTCATTTTGATCAGTTATATTATGCAGATATTAGGTGACATTTTCCAAATGAATTTGTTGTGAAGATGTTCTGTCCAGAACACACATTTTTTAACAATGAGGTATGAAGGACAAAATTAACCCTTTAAATATAATATCTATAAAAATAGGATAATTTAAATAGTTAATATAATTTTTCTAAGTTTTGAGTTCTGGTCTTCACATTTTATTAATACCAAATATAGTTTACAACTATCACCCATCATTAGTTGTGTTCTTATGGAACATTAAAAATTATTACTACAGTAAAACCTGCCAAGTTGGACACCTCTCTATGTTGAACAATTTCCTGGAACCGGACAAAAGCCTATATTTTACTATATGTCCAAACCTCTATCCTGGACACCTTATCTTGTATCTTGAACAACTGTTTCTAATAAGAAGGACACTTTTTTATTAGGTTGAAATAAAATCTTAAATTTTATTTAAGTTTAGAAGATTAACCAAAATCATTTTATTTAGGTTTAGAAGATTATCCAAAGGAATTTGTGAAAGAAAAACTTATAATAATGATTAGTCATGCCTTGAGATGGCTACTAATGATTTATAAATCCATAATTTACTTATTACTGTAAATACAAACACTGAACATTGAGAAAAGTCAAACCAAAACTAGCCAAATGATAGCCATAATATTTTATTACAATAAAATTAAAAATATTTAGGCTATAATTAGCTAGTTTTGGTATTTATAGACCTTGGTTTATATTTTATATTTTTTCTTTGAGAATTGTGTGCTGTTTCTTCTGTTGCTGTGATTAAGCTTT
>AYEL01065127.1:0-16247 GCA_000484575.1 Olivierus martensii | reverse complement strand
TGTGTGGAAATAATACAGAAAGGAAATAAATATAACAGTAATATTAGAAGAAAGCATGTTTAACACCACCTTCACTAACACTTTTAACTTTTTTGGGAGCCATAATAAGGGATAAATTTAATTAAATAAAGGAAAAAACTAAAATATCAACACTTGTTGGAACTTTACAGTACCCATATGAGCTGGGCGAACTGGATTGCTGCTGGGATGAGGCTGTGCGCAGGGTTTTGTGCGCCTATAGTCACGTGCGCTCCATGCACTCCGTGCGTATGTGTTGTGAACCGAAGCATCGTTCGTAAAGCGAAGCAAAATTTGATCGCAAATGGTGTTCGTAGACCGATTTGTTCGTGAACGGAGACGTTCGTGATCTGAGGTATCACTGTATATGTAATTGTGTTGTGCAATATGACTAGTGGTGACTGGGTCTAGTGACAACTTTCACATAAGTTTCTCTTTATAAACTAAAATTCTGTATTTGGTTTTATTTTTTTTATTTTAACTTCTTTTTTTTTATGTTTTCCACCATTATCAAAATTATTTTCATGTACTCCAATCCCTCCACTGCATATCCCTAGGGGTACCACAGGTTGGAAACTGCTGTAGTAAAATTTATAAGACTTTTTAAAAGAAATACAGTATGATTTTACTTTCAAGTTGATCATCACTGGTATAGTGAACCAAAGTTTTCCAGTCTATGAGTTATATAATTTTTTCCTTCCCAATTCTTCATGGAGTGGAAAATTTTGGCTCACTATGTTTATAAATTATGAATATTTGTGTTACTGTGTTTACTAAGATAATTTATCCTTTTTTCCAAATATAAAAATATTATACCATATTTATTGTGAATGAAGAATAAAAGAATCATATTAACATGAATATAAAGCAAAATTTTTAAGAATAATCAATAGAAAAAAATTTTCTTTTCAAACTTCTAAAATCTCCTTTTTATAGCACTTTTATAGTTAGCAGTATACAGTTTTAATTCTGCCATAAATAACATATGGATAATGTTAAATTTCATTTTTTATTTATAAAGCCAACATAAAGTTATTTTTAATTGTTTTTGTGTATTGGTACCATTAATATCAAAAAGTAATTATGATATAATTTTATAACATGGCAAGCAGTTATCACTAAATTTGTTTATTTGGCATTCAAAGTTTGGCCAATACTAATTAATGTATTAATTTTCTTAATGATATGATTTTGAACATGGAAGCCACAATTCATGTTCAAAATCATATATCATTAAGAAAAATCAAAGATTTCTCCTAATAACTTTTGAACTACTTAAGTGGTTTTTATAAAATTTAAAGAATAATCAGACTATTAAAGTTGATTTTTAAGTAATATTTATTAACTGATTCATCCATTTTAAAATGAGTCATTTTTATTTTCTGAGCTTTTCCTGAAATCAAAGATTTGCTAACCTAAGGGTAGGCCTTGATTAGTGCGACTTATAAAAATGATACCGTTTTTCAGTTAGTGCGAGCAAATATTCGATTAATGTGAGTTGTAAGCATAGACTATTTTACTAACAAATGTCCATCCTCTTTTATGATGTCAATTAACAAATTAATGTTAATTTTCGGTTAGTAAAACCGGACAAGGAGAGCAGTCCAAAAACAGTCACTTGGCTTTGAAGGGGTGAAAGATGGGCTTTTTGCTGTTAGCTATTTAACATTATTATTATTCAGCTTTGTTATCGTATACATACAGTATAGTACAGAATTTTCTCTTTTAAAAAGTATTGAAGTGGATGAAAGGAAGAACACTTTTGATGATAAAACAGGAACGAAAAAAAGAAGAGGTTAGTGAGTACACTAGTGCAAAAAAACAGATGTGATTGAGCGACATAAAAGCAGCACTCAACTTCCGCTTTCGATTTGGCGGTTGGTTTGATGATGGTATGAGACACAATTCTTGGTAAGTTATTAATTTAGATGATGAACAACAATGTAAAATATGAAAATAAATATTTCTTAAACAGTTAGTATTGTGGTTATTCATTGTGAGGTTGGCTAATGGCCGGAATCTCACAAAGCAAGAACCAATTACCATATTTTACATATAGTTAATACTTCGAATAGTGCGAGAAATTTGTGGAACCCATTATTCACACTAATCGAGACCTACTTGTATTTTGTTGTCATGAGAAAGCATTGAATATAAAAGCAGGGGTAATATATGATTTATTTGCATTATTCTTACAACTTTTAGAAGGTAATATACTTAGGTTATTATTTACTCATAAATAAATTAATTACATTTAAATATTACATAAGCAGCATATTAGCTATTTAATAGATTTTTTTTACATTCAACATACAGATTATGGCATTGAAAATTATTTTGATGACACATTTTAATCTCGTCTTTCATTTTGGAACAATTTAAAGTTATGTTTGGAAAATACGTGAATAGTTCTGTACAGACTTAGTTTATATGATATATCAATAACTGCTTTTAATGCTGTTCAAAATTTAATTCAGTTCTGGATTTCTTAGGATGTAAGGGAGGATTTTTTGAAATTATTAATGTACTCTTTGTATTCAAAAAGCCTTAGCATTTGCACAAATGATTATGGAACCAAAAAAAATTAAAGATTGAAAAAAAATTTTCCTCTTTAGGATGTAAGGGAGGATTTTTTGAAATTATTAATGTACTCTTTGTATTCAAAAAGCCTTGGCATTTGCACAAATGTATTGATTATGGAACCAAAAAAAATTAAAGATTGAAAAAAAATTTTCCTCTGATTTAATTGACCCTGTATAATATTGTCTAGGAACAATATATTAATTAAACTATATAGGACATATGACCAGATTGACTGTTACAAATACTTTGGCTTTCCATTCAGAGGACTTGAATAGAATTAAGAACCCAGTCCTTGGAAAATTTATATACTAGGTCAATGGAGATTTTTGTTTCAGTTAATGTCATGATTTTTAGGAACCTAACCCTGATGTTAAACAAGGACTTGCTATAATAGAAATAGCAAATAAATGGAATTCAGATATGACTGATAACCATTTTAAAAATTTTAATGAAATATAAACAATATTATTGTTGAATTAATATTATTGTCATCAGAAAAATCATGAAATTGGTCAAAATTGCCAGAAAGCCAGTTTTATTTGGTGAAATCTGAAAAAAATATTTACAATTTATCATTATAGATGAATATATGAACCGCTCAGAAATCAAACTGATTAACTTCATTTTTTATAAATTTTTCAATTTGTAAAACAAGAAATGCAGCATATACTTTAACTTATTATTTATTCTGAGCATTAGAAATATTTTTTGAGATTTATTATTATTATTAGTAAGATATACAGTAAAATTTATAAGTTTTTTGTACAATACCAATTATAAATATTGTTAATCTGCAAGCAATACAATTTATTCAAAATCTGATAAATGCTGGGAAGAATTAGTCAAATTTTTTCTTCAGGAAAATTACTCTAGTATTATTTTGACACATTCTTATCAAGGATCATTTCTAATAATTAAAAAGTCAAAAGCAAAAATCACTGTGTCAAAAAATATCAGCAGAATTAGTCAAATTTTTTCTTCAGGAAAATTACTCTAGTATTATTTTGACACATTCTTATTAAGGATCATTTCTAATAATTAAAAAGTAAAAAGCAAAAATCACTGTGTCAAAAAATATCAGCCAGTCTTGGTGACTGACGGATAGATAACATATTAACTAGGAAGTCATTTTATAATAAGTATAATTTAATGTTATATTAGGCATTATATTAAGCATACATTAAACTGGTATAGTTTAATGTTATATTAGGTTACAAATTATAATAAGGATTTGAATTTAGCAGAAATTATATTTAATCAAAAATTGTTTTCTGCAATTTTTTAAGATATTTTTGTACTATGCTGATCTTAATAAAACAAAACATTCATTTTTGCAGTTAAGTATTTTTTTTGTCCATCAGACACAAAACATGATCAGAAAAGAAACTGCATACTGTACAGAATTTCTTCATTAAGATTATAAACAATGAATGAATCTTCAAATTTTTCTATGGAAATCAAGATTTTCTTTTGATCAATTTGATGATTTAAATGTTTTTGTAATTTTAAAATGAAATTGAACTATTAAAAATAACAGACAGTGAAGTTATGAATTTAGTGATAATCTATATATATATAGAATCCCTTGAAAAAAGTATCCAGATTTTATTTCATCAAATGCTCTACAGCAGGGATGGGCAACCTTTTTTTTGTAGGGGGCCATATGAAAAATTTATGGTGGGCCACGGGCCAAAACAAAAACAATTGATAATAGAATGGTGGGCCACGGAATAGTATTTATTTAAAAAAGAGAAAAACAAAAACAATTGATAATAATAGTATTTATTTAAAAAAGAGAAGGTACATAAAAACAATTGATGATGATAGTATTTATTTAAAAAAGAGAAGGTACAGTACAATTGATAATAATAGTATTTATTTAAAAAAGAGAAGATACAGATATAAACCTTTTTTTGTAGGGGGCCGTATAGAAATATTTATGGTGGGCCACGAGCCAAAACAAAAACAGGGGCTGTATAGAAAAATTTATGGTGGGCCACAGGCCAAAACAAAAACAACAATGTAGTATTTATTTAAAAAAGAGAAGGTATAGATATGTAAGTATACATAGCGTTGAAAGAGAAGGTACAGATATGTAAGTATACATAGCGTTGGTATTAGATAAAATAATGTGGCTCGGAGGTTGCCCACCCCTATTCTACAGTTTTTCTAATGACAATTTATACAATATTTTAATAAAAACATTTCTCAGAAATTTGTTTTTCATTGTCAATTTAGTCCAAATTAACAAAAAGATTTTTAAGAGACATTTTTGATTAGTTTTGTTACTCAGAAATTGTACTACTGCTATTACTACTACAGGGTAGTTTTCACTGCAAACACTTGACTATTTGCAGGAAAGCTACAAACTTTGATAGAGAAATACATCTTATGGATAGAAAAAAAGAGCATCAAAAATGATTCGAAAAAATCTTTTGAATGAATTTGAACTTAACTGACAATATAGAAATTTTACTAATTGAAAATTAGTAAAATTTTAAAGTCATAGTTTAGAAATATATTTTTGATTTGATATAAAAATTAAACTGAAATATGGCACAACTGATCTTAGAAAAACTGGGAAAATGATATTAAGAGATAAAAATTGGATAAATTTGTCTTCGACATTTTGTATACAAATACTATCGGAATAATATTTTTTTCTTTCTGATTGAATTATTATTAGTTTTGGATTGTTAAGAAATACAACAACACACTAGAAACAACAATAAACATATAAATATTTACTACGTATAAAGTAATCAATAAGTAGATAACAGTAAATAATAAATAGATATAATAATGGATGACACTTGGCATTTTTAATAGAAATGCGTAGTCGTCTATCACCGCGTAATAATTTTATATTAAGTTCGCTTACTATTTCAGAAATAAAATCTAAGTGGGCGTCGGATGTAGGCAATGGAAATGTCAATATGTCATGGAAGACTTGCTGTCGAAAGTAGAAATTTAGAAAACGAAAAAGATGCTCATCGGGACTTTGCAAATTGTAACTACGGGTGCGAATGATGATAGCACATTTAATAAAAAAAAAAAAATCGTTTTTTATTAAGAGTACTTTCAGGACGGAGAAAAAAAGATTATAGCAAGAGAACAGAAGAGACTGGAAGTAAAATACTCTCGACGTTGCTTTCCATCGATTACGAGTGCGAGACTAACAAGGAAATGTTCCATTCCCGGTTGGGTGACAGTGCGGTATTGCTGGTGGTCGTCATGCTGGCTGTAATTCTCTTTCTGTTAGGTGAGTAGTTGAATTTTTTTTTCCGTTCTCTGCCTATCGTCATCTCTCTTCCTCTGGGAAAAAAGAATAGATCCAAATAGACCCCTGGACCGTCCGGGTCGTAAAAATACCAGGATAGGAGGAGTTCCGCAATACATAGAAAATTTCCATTGGGATGGAAGGGAAGAAAACTCCGTATTTGTATTGGCGAGAAGATGGCCATCTTGTCCTTTCTATTTTATATTAAAGTTACTACGGTGTAGTCTTCTGCACTTCTTGCCCATATTCGAAATCTACCCGAATTTAGCAGTTACAATCAACAAAAACGATATTCGATAGTTATTGGGGTCTTGGGTTACAGTAGCATCCGACTGGCAGTTAAATTCCTTCTGTACGTTAGGACCTTAATTAATTCAGGTAGTAGTACCAGAAATTTTCCTATATAGAGATTAAATCCCATTAAAAATTTGATGGAGGTCAACATTGAAGATCCCATTTGACCCATTTTTCGAGATTTAAAAGGTTTCGAAGTCGCAGTTTGTAGCTTTCTCGAAATCTTTGATAAAAATTTTGATGATTTTTAGACATATTTCGCTATTCTAAAATAAATACATTGTATATCCAAATTCATTGACCTATAACTTAAACAAATTAAATTCTCGAATCGCTTCCCACTTCACGAATTATTGGGCTTCAAAGTCGCAGTTTGTAGTTTTTTACGAAATGTGAATGATTTTAACAATTTTTAGACTTTTGTTTTCTTAACTCAGCTGAAAGATCTGTGGTTTTGATGATATTTATTTTTCTTTAAAGTCGCAGTTTGTAGTTTTTTACGAAATGTGAATGATTTTAACAATTTTTAGACTTTTGCTTTCTTAACTCAGCTGAAAGATCTACGGTTTTGATGATATTTATTTTTCTTTGTCAGATAGAAATTGCAAAAATATGCAATTTTTCACACAGAATTATTATTATTATTATTGTATTTGCCATTGATAATTAATGCAAGAATATATATCTTGATTAAATACAAAAAAGCTTAATAAAACCAGTTCAGCTGGAAACTATTTCTTTGAACTATTAGCTTGGAAACTATTAGGTTTATTAAAAACATTTTCCAATAAAAGAGTAATATATATTAAATTACCTCATATATAGTGACAAATTTATAGATAAACCTAGTGCGAACAGAAGTAAGGCCCCCATTAAACAAGGGCCTTCAAATCCTAAGCAAAAAAAAGACATAAAAAAATATTTATACCAATGGTTCCCAACCAGGGGGAAATTTTAATGTTTCGGGGAATCAGAATCATTAATGAAATAAAATAATATGTCCATTATAAACTTTTTTGTCATAATGTTTATTTATCATAAATAATGTTTTTTATTTAAAGTAAAAAAAACTTTTACAACTTATTTCTTTGTGAAGTATGTCGTTTTTTTTAAGACCAAGAAAACTTGAGCGTGGGAAAAAAGGAGCAAATATCTATTGTTTATTTATTTATTTGCTAGGTTTGTTTTCTTTTTCGGTCCTCAAAGGATTTGTTAGAACTTGGAACCAAAAGTAGTAGAGGTTTAAGAACGAGAACAATGCTTAATCTAATTCTAACTGTAATTGTCGTACGATGTAAAATTTAGATAAGAGCAAAATACAAAATACATCTTTTGAGTTAGGCTATCTTGCGAAGGGGAATGGAGCAAAAAAAGGTTGAGAATCACTGGTTTATACAGTATCCATTTTGTTTCTTTTACGAGTTAAAATTGCAATCTTTTGCTTGTTTTAATGCTCCAAGCAATATCACCATCATAATTGAGTATTTTTTTATTTGGACCCTAATCAATTCAGAGTCCAAATAAAAAAGTTTTCAAATAATAAATAAATAAATTGTTGAATATAATTCTAAAGACACAGATCATCTCTTCATTCTGACCAGAGATGCTAGAATTGAAGCGATGATGCAAGTAGGAAGAACTATAAACAGAGAACTGGACATAAAGAGATCGAAAAAATATGCGGATCTACTGCTAAGGCAAAGGAAAGAGACGAATTATGCAAAAAATTTATACAAAATACATGGAGAAAATAAATGAAATATAGTAGATATCCTTGTGCTTGTTGCTTGCGATGATGTAAGGGAAAAAGACTTTCAAGCACGGAATCGTTCTCTTTATGACTTATCTAAATAGGAATTAAGGAAATATTATGAATTATGATTTTTCGTTCTTCCAAGGATCATCTATTAATATGCACCACGTCCCCAAAATTATAAGAAAAAACAGTCATTTACACTAGTCATCGATATCAATTTGCTTAGATAATTCTTTATAAATAATTATATAAAAAAGAAAACGCCATTTATATTAAGTTTTTAATGTAATCAATTATTCAATTTATTATATACCTATTTTTAGATTGCTTTTTAAAGGAAAAATTTTTGTTTCGATCTAATGTTTGCATAATTGTACCAAAGGTGATTTTATTATTTTTGTTAATTTTTTATATACAGTATTATTATTAAATATAAGATTGTAAACTGATAAAAATGAATGCTGCGATATAGCGATACGCAATTTTTAGAATACAGTGGTACCTCGGTATACGTCCTCAATCCGTTCCAGATCCTCGGACTTATACCAAACGAATTTTTCCCATAAGAAATAAAGGAAAAATGATTAATCCGTTCCCATGAAAAAATCTTATTGTTATTGGCATATTATACATTGATGGATTGTATAAAATAATTTAAACACATGCTTAATACTAAAATAATAAAAGCAAAGCAATTACAGTAAATGAAATAAATGAAAATTTAACCTCACTACCTTACTGAGAAAAGTCGAGTGTCTACTAGGATGGTGCTGAGAAGGAAGGAGGAGGAGGAGATATTATTGTTTGGAAGGAGAGTCCTCTTCCAATAAAACTTCAGGAATCTAAAATTCTGGTCTTTTTTCTCTTACTATATTCTCTCTCTTTTCTCTACTTGGACCTTGCTGAGGCTCACCAGGTTTGACTTTTACTAAAAATCTATCCAAAGAACTTTGCTTCTGCCTTCTCCTCAGAATGTTTCGGAAATACGACATTGTTTGCTCATTCCAGACAATGTCATATTTGGACACTTGTTTGGATTTTATTGGTGTGGCATTTCTCTGCAAGTTTTATATAAGGAATGTGTTTTTAAGAGATACACAACAGACTCAAATATTTAGAACATTAATGATGGGTTGTCATGAATTGTCTAAATTAGTGTATTGTCTAGTTAACAGGTTCAGGATCTTTTCTTTATCTGCATAGAATACCCCAAACAAAAGTCGTATACCAAGCAAAATTTTTCTCATCCAAACAGGACGTTTACCAAGTTAAGCGGACGTATACCGAGGTACCATTGTAGTTAAGTTTTATCTGTTTAATCGGTTGTTTTTAAAATTGGATTTATAATTTTGTATTAGTTCTTTATTAAATTGGATTAGAATAAATTCGTGTTAATCTAAAAAACTAAAAATTGGATACAATGTTTGAATGCCCCATTTATATCAGAAAAGGGAACTTTACAATTGTCAAACAAACTGAAACTGTAAAAAAAAAAAAATATTCCTCGATAAAAAAACTACATTCAACTTATCAACAGCATTTAGTAAATTATCACAGCTATGTTTTGTGGTAAAAAAAATAATTTTTTATTTCATCAAATCTACAATAATTACTAATAAATGAATTTATTATAAAAATAATAAATTTTTGAATGATGTGAATTTTTAAAATACTAGATTATATTAAAAATTCAAATATATTTACATAATCACAAGGGCCTTAATTAAAGCTGAGTGCAAGGCCCACAAACCATAAATCCGATACTGCTCATATATATATATATATTTTCAGTAGTGGATTTTGCCTTAAGGGGTCCGAGGCGTAAGAGATTTTTGAGGTCCTATTTAAATAAATCTTTTTTTTTTTTTTTATCATTTCTTTTATTTTTAGAAAAATACATACAAGTATGTAATGTAACAAAATCGAAAAAACAATAACTTTTTTTATAATTTAATATCATTCAACACAAGCTTTAAAGCTAAATAAGGGGGGCCCTTGGGTTGCGGGGCCCCCTTATTTAGCTTGGGTTGCGGAGCCCGACGCGGCGGCAGATCGGAAGAGCGCCCTGGGTTGCGGAGCCCGACGCGGCGGCCTCCGCCGCCTATGCGAAAGTCCGCTACTGTATATTTTTGGATGATCGTAATTATTCTTAAAACTGCTGAAAGAATTATATGATTTTGTATAACAAATCATAGATAAAAATTTTTCCGTGATCAGAAAATTTGGTGGTGGACTAGCATAGGGGGATTTTATAAAGAATAACTATATTTGACGTAAGTGAAAATAATTCATTCAATATTGTTGGAAAGAGCAAATACCCGAAGAGCATCTGGCAAATTCCCACTAGGATAAGATGAATTTGTTGGTCTTCGATTTCTAAAAGGCCGCAGGTCACTAGACGCGTTCTCATTCTCTTTGATTGACGATTTTTTTTTTTCTTTCAGGACTAGAAATATCCGTAGCTGAAAATATTCACTTAAATTCTTCAACTACATCTACAACAGAAAGTCCCGGACCACCATTGGACGAGGTAATTCTCTCACTTTTTATATCCATCCCTTTATTTCCATATAATTATATTTTTAATACCTTTTTTATATTTTTTAATGGAAACTGGTCACAGACCGGGACTCGGAAGACGATCAAATTTTTAAAAGAAATAAATTTATTATCAGTATTAACTTTCTCGTTTAATGGAATCTCTTATTTTGCTATTGTATAAACTAATGGGTAGGATTCTACTTTGACAGTCGCGCGTTTTCGCGTCTGACCTTGTGCGACGCGTTTATGCATAACAAGTCGCGTTATGGCGCGCCTTAATGCTAATCATTTTATCGTGCTCGATAAAGTAGATGTTAATATGCATGTGAATGATATTAACATCTACTTCATTCATGTGAAAATTATTATTATTATTATTATTTAATGTGCGCGCGCGGCGCCGCGAAAACGCGAAGCAGTCAAAGTAAATCTTACCAGAAAAGCGGAAATAAAATTAGATGATGCCTAAAATATTTTCGAATCTCGGAAAATCTTGACTTTAAAAATGAAAATTGATCGAATTTTCACAGGTATCCTAGTTTTAAAAATAATTATCTCCTTCAGGAATCTACTGCCACTCTTTCCAGAGAAACTGTTCTTGTTTCAGAAGATGAGAAAATATCAACAGCTGCAACAGAATCCATTTCTTTGTCTACAGCTTCTGTAACAGGTAATAAAATTGGTTCTGAATATTTCTAGAAAACCGATTAATTTTATACATGAAAATGATATTATATTAATGATGCTATTTTACTAAACAAATGAAGCTCAGAAATGAAGCAATCAAATCAAAATCATTGATATAGCAATTTTAAAATCATTATTTTTTCTTAATTATATAAAGGACTAATAATTTTCACATATAGATAAATGCCATTTGTCAAACATTTGAATTTTTTCTAACATATTGAGTTATAAATTGAGGCCCAGGGGTCAGCCATCTCTCTTGCCCCCTTTCTGATAGGCCCTAGTACTGTTAATATGATGATGATCTACATATCCACTGATGGTATAATGCTTTAAACTGTACAGTTTAAATAAGAATGATTTTTAATTCATTATATAAATTTGTTTTCATAATTTTATGCCAGATATTCTTTTCAATAAATTATATCATGATGATTCTATGCTAATTTTTCATAAAATTAGCATGAACTAATGTTAATAAAAACAGTAGGAATTATTAAAAATTGATTCTTCTTTATGAATCATGGTAATTTTTTTTATCAAAAATAATCAATAAATGAATATTAAAGAGAAGTGATTAAATAAATATTGATTTTAGAATTAATAGGACTAAAAAGAAAATAATTTGTCAGAAAATGAATTACTTGAATAGAAGAATTTTAATTAAATTTATAGTTTTACTTTGTTAAAAATTTTCTGGTATGTTATATGTATATAAATGTTATATAATTCTTATATAATTAATTTAGCAATTTTATTAACTAGATTGACTGTCATTTGCTGGAATTATTTTTCTAAACTTTGAAATTCATCTTGTTTAATTTCTTTGATAGAAACAATTACTTGGGAACCTATTAAAGAATACAACTTTCCAATATGGGATAAAACAGGAAAGCTATGCCTGCTGGCCAAATTTCATGCAACATTTACTATTTTCTACAGAAGCCGGTTGGGTAAACAGGTAATTATATAATCTTTCTTAATTCTAGTAGCTGATTTAAAATTAAATTCCTGACGTTCCTCAGAAGTTATTAACCAGTAATTTTTCTTTTCTGACAAAAGAAAACTGTTTTGTCATGATTTATTTGACAAAATAAAAAATTAAATTAGACTTCAATATATCTTTTGTAATAAAAAAATAAAAAAAAAATTGTTTTTTCTCAAAAATATACTGATATCTAATCTTAAATTGAAGTCTAATTTCTTAATAATAAAATATATTTATTTGCTAATGTTTCTTATATTTTTAGCTAAACCCATAGTCAATAATAATTCAGTAAAATCATTTATATGTTATTAAATTAAAAACATTAATTAGCTATAAAAATTTTAATATATCATTTTATTATTATTTGGAAGCTTAATTTTATTTTATTAAGTTTAATCTTTATACTAACTTTTGCAAATATGATCAATGTCTGAAAAAGTTAAAAAGGTTGGATTTTACTTGTAAATAGAGATGTATACTGGATGAATTTATGTATAGGAACATTAAGATTCTGAGACTAACTGTTATCCTTAAGTTGATTAAACAATAAGCACTACTAGCAGTTTAAAAATAATGGTTAGACTCTTTTATAGGAATAAAAGAGTCTAACCATTATTTTTAAACTGCTAATAGTTCTTATTGTTTTATCAATTTAAGTATAGGAACATTTTATATTAAAAAATAATATATAATGTGATAATTTGGGGCTAGGATCATTGCATGCATTTTATTTCTGGGACTAGCATCATTAAGGCCTATTTTTCAAAGAAAAATGAGCTTATAAAATGCCATGGTGATGCAGGGCCATCTTAATCATGGAAATACTGGACTTCAGGGGCCTTATAGTAAATTTATCATCAACTGATTAATTTTTGTTTTTGTTTAAACAGTAAAAATCACTGTTGAAAATACCAATAAATTTAAATGTTTAATTATATTGACCATTTATATTTACATTTTTATTTTCATAAATGAGTGAATAGGGGTCCCAGTGTACTTGCTTTGCCCAGGGCCTACAATGCTGTTAAAATGACTGTGTGCTAGTGTCTGGATATCCCCATTAATCTTTTGAAACTAATATATTTTCGTGAAATTCGATAGTGATGTTTTACCATTAAAAATAACTTTGATATCAATAATTTAAAAATGGCAGGCATTCAAATTTCTGAGATGTGCTTTCAATATTTCCCTTAATTATTTAATGCATTCTTATGAAATTTGGCAAGATAATTAACTCTTTGAAGATTAAAAAATTAGTTAATATGTTATTGTGAGCATCTTCAATCTTTTAAAAATGATAGCCATTCAAACTTCAAAGGTTTCTCCCTAATAACTTTTCAACTATTTGATTGAATTTTGTAAAATTTAACAGATTGGTCATGCTATTAAAATCAAATTTGAAGTAAGAATATTAATTAATCTTAATATTCTCTAAATTTTAAAATCTAAATAAATATAAATAATAAATGCACAATAAGATTATACTGCTTATTTTAAAATGTTTTCAGCTATTCGTGTAGCCTGCTTCAATTAAAGTATATACCAAAATCAGTTGCTCTGTAACTTTCATCCTACTAAATCATAAAGCCCAACTCATATATCAACAAACACTTGTTGATAGAAGATAATTGATCTTATTCTCAGACCTTAATAAAATACTGCAAACAACTCTATTAATAGCAATCCTGTCTTAAGTGTAATTATGATATAAAACCTTAACTTTAACCTTGTGACTCGGTATTACATAATATACATAACTGAAATTATTTAAATTATAACAAAGACAGATATCTGATTTTCACTTGTCTTTCTTTTAAGTCTTTTAACAAAAACAAACTGTAGAAAGTTTAATATAATATCATGACATTCTCAATTTCTGATTATTTTTAAATTTCAAATTGAAATTACGAATATAGCTTTATATTTACAATTTCATTTTTAATATGTTTATTTTAATGCATATCTTATATTTAATTTGCTAATTCAAGTTTTTACTTTCAGAAAGTGGTGGTGAAACTTCCAAAAAAAAACATTGTGAAAGGTATATGTGCAAGTAATTCACAAAATCCTATTTTGCAAATATTTTGGCCACAATTTTCTTATTCTCTTATTTTTTCTAAAGTAAGTTTCATACATAATTTATATAACAACTAAGTACTATATATAACAATTCCATATTTGGATATAATTTTTTAATTTCTCTAGTTACCACATCAAAATGAAGATGAAGCAGAATACTGGGGAGTAAAATCTATGGAACTTGCATATGATAGTTCTGGTCCCCTTTTTGATGAAGCAGTTAATGGTAAGAAGATTGTATAATACTTTTATGTATTTCAAATATGATAACTATAATTAAGTTAAATCAGTTTTTCACTTTTCAGAAAAGAAAGGAACAGTTACAAAATTCTAACAAACAAAAGAAAACAAATTAGTCATACTTCATTTTACATAATATCCAGCACAAAAATTTTTTATTTATTTTAAATCTTCCATACTAATGACGATTAAATACATACATATTCAATTTGGTTCTTGGAAAATATCTAAGTGAATCTCAAAATTTGACTTAAAAATTTATGGAAAAAATAGGATTTATTCTAGGCACTAAGATTATCAGTTTTCTTTTTAATATTTTTGAATTAAAATGATGCAATATTTTGAACATTATGTTAATTTTTATATAGGATATTATTTTATAATGCAAATAACAAAACTATTTATCCACACAGTTTGAGTAGCCAAAACATAGAATATACAGTCAATGACTGAATCATTATGTAAATTTGCAATTCAGTTTTCTCAATAAGTTGTAAAATCCCCCTATTTTTGTGTAGAAATACTAGTATATTTATTTTGCACAAAAATGTCAAGATACTAATCAGTATAGTAATTATATAAAGTAAGTCAGGCAGTGATGACTAACAATTTACTTCTAAAAAACAGAGAGAGAACCAATAGATTCTGAAGGCATTCAAATAATACAGATGTGAATTTAAAAAAATATTTCCTGTGTAGATATCTGCATTTAATATTCATTCTGTGCATTTTATAAGATAGTCATATTGGATAAGTTAAAAATATCTAAATACCAATAGCAGATCTATATAAGGGCTAATAGAGATTGAGCTCAGAGTTTCCAACTTTTTGGGGGCCTTAATGCACTGTCTGGCAAATTTTTATGTCCTAAAGCACAATGCAAAGTTTGTAATTGTTGAAGAAGTGATGAATCATAGAAATGTAAAATAATATCAATTTAAAAATTTCTAATTGAAATATTATTATTAAGAACTATCTTAGTAAAAAGAGTAAAAAATCTTTATAATTATAAGATTAATATAATTTCGATATTGTTATATTACTAATTATGCTTTAAGCATAAAAATCAGTAAAATATCTTTTAACTTCAATAATTATTATAGCATTAAAAGCTTATTTTTGAAATATTTTAATGAAATACGCCTTAAAAATTTTAGATGGCCATGTCTCCCCTTTGGAAATTGAACTATCAATCAGGAATTTTCACTCTTATCACTAAATGAAAGGGTCAGAGATTATGCTAAGTCTCGGTAGATAAAATATTGAACTGATTATACAGCAGTATCATCTCGCCTTATATTAATAACATAGGTATGCTTCGGGCACAGTCTGGTAGTATATTAGATTTGGATCAAATGACAGGGAGTTCGAATTCTCTGTCTCAATTTAATATAAACTTTAATTCTTTCTCTTTTCTAAGAAACTTGTCTCATTCATTAGCTTTTGTTTGATGAATTCCAACATTGGATAGATTTAGTTTCGGTAGCAAAAACACGCATCTTGAAAAGCAGGAGTTAAACCGAAAGACAAATCCAACATTAATATGTCAGAGAAAGTTATACCTGGAAATAGGTGTGATTTTGCTAAATACAATAACAGTTTTGCGAAAACTGAAAATGATAAAGCGAAAAAAAAAAAATAATTTCTAATCTCATAGTTGTCGTCTTTGAAATGTAAACAAATCCGACTTGTTTCAGAATTCATCACTCCAGTGGCGTAGCTGAAAACTTGAGAGGCCCACGCAAAAATGTCGATGGGGGCTCCCTCTCTTTTTAATTTAT
>AYEL01065126.1:0-31099 GCA_000484575.1 Olivierus martensii | reverse complement strand
CGAGGACGAAGTTGACAGGCGTTGGCCTAAAGAGCGGTGAGAGACGCGCGTAAGGATGAGTAATGAGGTTCGGCAGATGGAACAGAGACAACGTTTAATAAAACAACTTCCTTTATTAGAGAGACTTTCGTTTCACAATTAATAACCCGTAACATGAGAGAGAAATACCTGAATTGACTTGAATAAAATAACAATGGAAATAGTGTCGTCTGTCCGTTGATGGATCCACACACAGATGTTAAAGAAAGTCTTTAGTCCACCACTTACACAGTCTCTAGTCCTTAATAGAAAGTCGTTGAACAAATTCTGAAGATTCACAGATAAAAATAAAAGGAAGACGATGCACAGGTTGTAGTAAAATGATGATCGGCGAGTTGGTAGATTCAACGGGATCGGAATCTAGAAACGATCTCCTCGATACCGAAGTAATCTGTAAATTGCTGAGTACGAGTTAACAAAAATTGAATTAAAGATGGTCAAACAATCCAAGAAGGAAATCGGTGAACGAATAAGAGCGTACGTACGAGCAAGCAAACAAAAGAGTAGTAGTGGAAGTAGTAGTAGAAGTGCCGGTCGAGGCGGCTCGGGCTCTTAAATACTCGGGACCTTTTCTGACCTTTCTCCCGGGCAGAGAACCAAATGTTTATTTTCTTCGAACTTTCTCCGGGCTAGATGTCATCTATCTATCGAACACCTGCTCAATCCCCTCGCGATTTATCGTTATGAGGGTGAGAGTCGATCCGACGATCGAAATACAACGCGATATATCGCCGTAGTTCGATTTATTTATGTTAACAAACTCTCTCTCCCGGTCGTTTAAATTCCTTTGTACATCTCTTGTTTCTATTATTTTATTTTAATCGCGATCGGGAAAAATCGAGGTGAAGAGTAACAAAGTACAGACATCCCACGCTCGATCTCCCACCTTCTTTGGAATTTTTCTGACTCCGTCTCCGTTCGGGGGGGAATTCGTGCCCCTTACAGGTATACGTTACATCACCTTGTGCTAGGCTCTGAAATGGTCACAATCAAAAAAATCCCATGTGTGATTCTTCGGCATAATAAAAAAATAATCTAACAATATAAACCATATGTTAAATTTCCTTTAATATTTGCGCCATCTAGTAGCAATTAATGTTATAAAACAAAATAAAAATTCCGTCGTAGCGTTCTCTCCAAGGATCGATTGAAAAAAGGGCAATATAAAGATATACCTATAATGATATTTAAAATAATCTTTATTATATCTCAAATATCTCTTTTAAATTTAAAAGATAAAATAAAGATATAATCTTTTTATACAGATATCAACTGTATTTTTATGCTATATAATTTTTTTTTATATACAGTATATTTTGCTATCTGCTGGTTAAATTATTATAAAATTTTTTCCTATCACAAAAAATACATTACTTCAATTCTAACAACTAACAAATAATGTAGTTATAACTTTATAAAACTTTTTAAAATACTTCCGTTCATCATGACTTTTTGATAATTTTTTTAATTCTTTAAATTTTCAAGTTTATTTAAGATTTTAATATTATACTCTATTTTACAAAATTTTTTAAAACATACTTAGTACATAATTCTAGATTTCTAATAGCACTATTATTTCATATTTGTAACATTAATAGAGCAAATCGGTATTACATAACTAAAATTCAGTAATATCCATTACAGACTAGACCGCTTAAAGTATTTTAAGGTCGAATTTAACAGAGTAATGGCTTTCCAGACACGAAATATTAAATTACGTTAAGAGTTAAAGTATTTTTAAGTTAACGGATGTCTCTTAAAGTACTTTATAGGAATAAAGTACTTTAGCGAGTCAAACTGGCAACAATGACTTTCGAGAAGCAAAGTAAATATGGCGAAAAGAATGAATTGGATGATGGGAAAAACAAATATTCTAATCAAGATTCTAATAGATATTTTGGAAAACCATTGTCAGCATTTAAAATCGATGAAGAGAAATAAAAGCATTTTTGGAAAATGGCAGAATTTTCGTTTTTTATTTATTTTTTTAATATTTGTAAGGATGTATTTAAGAATCTCTCCTGTAATTTCACTTGTTCTTGACTAGAAATAATTGAAATAACTCAAGACAATAGCATTTTAAATCGTCATCCATTATTACTATTGCTGACTAAACGTTGTTTACAACTATATGTTTATAAAATTTCCCACTTAGCGAATACTAATGAAAATTACAAAAACGTGTCTGAAATCAACCTTAAAAGTATTTTTATGTTAAAGTCCTTTAATGCTTAATGTAAAGTACTTTATGTTTCTGTGTCTGTAGCGGGTATAAGTTTTTTAAATAAAATCTTGCAAAAATAGTTTTTTTTTTTTAAATAATTTCATATAGTTTATTCCGAAAACTATATTAAAATTTCATAATATTGCGATAAAATTAAATAATTAAATAAATAAGTTCTAATAACACGTAATTTCTGCTTCTACGATGGAGAATGTTTACCTCATACAATAGCATATAAACAGTCAAAATCAGTTCTCGTGATAAAATGGATAATGAATATATACTGTACATATACTGTATAACAAACTTAAAAATTTTCAAATTGAATTTTGTGTTATGACGCAAGTTTCAGATTTTGTGGACATTATGCAACTACTGTTTTGAGTAAACTTCCTATGCATCCTATAGAATATGTATGTATGCTAATATCTCTTATTAAATTAAATGAAATAGCGACGCTTAGAATATCATTTGTGAGATTTAGCGTATATAATACTTTAAATTAAGTTATATCTCTTATTATCGGGAGTAGTTCTGAATTATTAAATTTTTATGTCATTGACGATATTATAAAATAATTCATTAACATATAAGAATAATCAGAAAATACTTAATCCTAAAGAATTTTCAGAATAGTCTAAATATTATCCATACATTTTCTTTTTGCTTTCCAAATCGAGGTACTGTATATTATAACTACGGCCACCTGGAAGCGTGCTAGACTTTTAGAGAGCGAATCCGTTATGAAATTAAGTGTCTCAGTCTTTCAATTTTTTCCAAAAAAGATTCGAATCCGGCCGTTCATTATCAGTCTTCCTATTTCCAAGTCTATGGTATTCTGGAATACAGTATCTTCCCAATTGACAATTTCAGACCCTATAGGAGCATAAAAAGAAGAGAGAGAGTAGATCCTTAGATACTTTCATCTTACAATTAGTATATAACGATAATATTTTAAAACTTCGGATAATTGTTTTTTTTTTTTTTTTTTTTTTTTTTTTTTTTTTTTTTTTTTTTTTTTTTTTTTTTTTTTTTTTTAAACTAAACTATTCAAACTATCCATGAATATATTCAGATAACATTTCAAAAATTTTAAGCATAAAAAATTATGTCCTCTATAAGAAAAAAGTTTCTTGAAAATTTCTATTAACAGTTCTCAAACACAAACATTTTATTAATATCAAGATATTAACATAACATTCGAATGTATTACTTACGAAATTTTGTTTTGTTAAACAGTAAATACGAAATAATATTATAAATGCACTGTAGATGTATTTTGAAATGGCGTTGTAGTAGCTAGCCTCTAATCAACCATACTTCTCTCGTTAGTAGAATCCTTGATATATTGCGGAATGTTGTTCGCCATTATAGTTTTGTAGTTTTTATTTCGAATATTTCGATTTTAGGTTATACAATAATTGCATTGTAAGACTATGAAATCAAATCGTTTTATGTAAGGAATCCAATAAAGTGAATAGAAAATGAATGAATCGAACGAAATTGATTGGAGGAACTTTACCCACTTCGAACAACAGAGTATGGAGGAACTAGAAAATGAACCAGATTTAGAAAAACAATTAATAGAAATGAAGGAAACCAGTGGGAATAAATTATGGATAATGTTTCAAACAACGGCAACAGCTATTACACAATTATATAAGGGTAGGTATGAATTTTCGAAAAAAAAAAAAAATTTTAGGTGTATAAATATACGAAATTACTACGATATTTTTAAGGGCATGCCGATTTATTATATGCTTATGGTAATTTTAATATATCGGAAATTGATATATATTGGAATATATTGTTTGATTTAAATCAATTACTAGTAAAATGATACATTTATTTGTTTATATCAAGGCATTTGATTATGTTGATCCATATAAAGTACAACATTAATTAAAAAAACTTAAAGAATATTGATTGAAATATTTCAGGTTAAATGATTATAATGTTTAAATAAGTTTTATGACCATGAATACTAGCTGAAACAAAAATTGATTTTTTTTTATTTCTATTTTTAATCTTCTATATAAATATTTAAGAAGTATTGATTCTCTCTCCTTTCTTTTATATAAGTATATAAAATAATCTGTAAAAAATCTTTTACATAAAAAAAATATTGAATTTTATATTAATATTATATATAGTGTATGGCTTCACTTTTTTATTGTATATTTGTTATTAAACTAATCATGTATTTTTTCATATTAGAAAAACAGGAAAGAGATAACCTATAATTATAATCTCAATGATTATTGTAAATCATATGGTATTTCATTTTGAAATTGTTTTTAACAGTTATAAAGTAATTAATTTCAAAAGTTTTTGTTTTGGCAATGATATGAATTCTCATAACTGAATGAAACTTTAAGCAAAAAAAATGTAATTCTTTTCTTATTTTATCATTTTTAACTTTGAAAAATTATTGAAAATTTCTTTAAATAAAATAAATTTTAGATTTGTATATAAAATATAATAATCATCACAAATATCAAAAATAAATAGTTTTATATTCTTGCATAAAGACTACTTATTATTTTTAATTTGATAAAATTTAGTTCTATTTAAAGTTTGTTAGGCAACTTAAGATGCCAGGATGATTCTTCATAAATATTTAAAAATTTTTAGTTTTTGATGCAATAGCTGGAATCATTTATTTTTCTAGTGAAAAATGTTTGAAATATTTTCTTGTATATGTATGTGTAGGCCTCAATTAGTGTGAGTTCAAATAATGCGATATTCGATTAGGTCAATTTATAAAAATGATACCGTTTTTTAGTTAGTGCGAGCAAATATTCGATTAATGCGAGTTGTAAGCATAGACCCTACACGACGCTCTTCCGATCTCAACTTATAAAATTGATACCGTTTTTCAGTTACGATATTCGATTAGTGCGACTTATAAAAATGATACCGTTTTTCACTTAGTGCGAGCAAATATTCGATTAATGCGAGTTGTAAGCATAGACCAGTTTTACTAACAAAGGTCCATTTATTCGATTAATGCGAGTTGTAAGCATAGACCAGTCTTACTAACAAAGCTGTCGATTAATGCGAGTTGTAAGCATAGACCAGTCTTACTAACAAAGCTCGGCGATTAATGCGAGTTGTAAGCATAGACCAGTCTTACTAACAAAAGTCCATCCCCTTTTATGATGTCAATTAACATATTAATGTTAATATCAAGCCTTCTTTTAAATTATTACAAGATTTTATGATTTTTGCATCTTCCCATTTTATAATACAAAGAGGGCCATATCAATGTTAATTTTCGCTATAATAAAATGTTATTTCATGTATAAAATATATTTTTTTATATTTATTATTTAAAAATTTTATAAACTGTCTCGAAAAGCCTGGAGCCCTCAAAATTAGTTCTGTCTGTTTGAAACAGCAAACAATTCACTTATATACCTAATTAGTATGCATGAAGTATATACTTGGAAACTTCAATTGAAAAAAATATTAACAAATTAAATTCTTATGAGAAAATGGATTAATGTACATTCTGCGATTACAGTTAAATAATTATTGAATATATTACATATGCTATCTTTCCAAACATATAGAGCAGGGGTGGCCAACTTGTTTGTCATTAAGATCGACTTTATATTTAACAATGAATTTGCAAAAATAATTATTGAATATATTACATATGCTATCTTTCCAAACATATAGAGCAGGGGTGGCCAACTTGTTTGTCATTAAGATCGACCTTATATTTAACAATGAATTTGCGATCTATCTTCGAAATTCTTCGTTTGATGGTGAGAGTAGAGATAGGAGCCAAAACCACATATTCCAAAATGACATTAGCCCAAAACAAGATATCTGGCAGTGGCAACAGTTTTTTCCTTTTACTTTACTTATAAATCTCAAACAATAATTCACTTCAACTCTTACAACTGTCAATTCATAGGTGCCATGTTGACATCGTCAGTGAATTTAGAATTTTGTCCAAATGCTCTGCTGCTACCTATTCTGTTTCGGGCCATACTCAGCAATAAAGCAAAATTTTAGCTTTAGTTGTCTAGAGAAGGCATTATGCAATAAGAGAGTCGTCCGATAACTTATGAAGATCGACTACAAATCGTCCCGTGATCGACCTGTTGGCCACACCTGCTAAAGAGTAATATTTATAAAATCCAGCATTATAGAAAAATTGGAATAATTTAAAATACATGATTGAGGAGTAAAATCTATGGAATTTGCATATGATAGTTTGTTTTACAAAGATCATTTTTAAAGTCAGAAAGTTCAATATTTATTCGTGTACAAAGTCGTCCGATAACTTATGAAGATCGACTACAAATCGTCCCGTGATCGACCTGTTGGCCACACCTGCTAAAGAGTAATATTTATAAAATCCAGCATTATAGAAAAATTGGAATAATTTAAAATACATGATTGAGGAGTAAAATCTATGGAATTTGCATATGATAGCTTGTTTTACAAAGATCATTTTTAAAGTCAGAAAATTCAATATTTATTCTTGTATGTCAGCACTGTTATTTCTTACAAGATAAAATATATATGTAGTCTAATTTTCTATATTAAGACAATATCATTTTGTATATTTCTATATAGCAATGTAACAATAAAAGTAGCAATATTAGCAATATTATTTTACAGATTTTCTGATAATCTGTAAAATTATAATTCAAAAATTAATAACAGAATTTAGTTGTAAAATTTTAATTCACTATTTATAATAATATTTTTTATAATGAGTGTTTTGAACTTTATAACTTGGCTTGAAGATGAATTGTAATAAAATATATTCACTCCAAGTATGAGTTGATGATCTTTAGAGATAGCCAAACTTATAACTTTATTTTTGATATGTAAATTAATATTTAAGTTAATTTAGCTATTAGGAACAAAGTGCCAATAGTTTTCATTAATCAACTAGCATGATTAATTGTTGCAAAATGTTTCGATACAATAAATTAATATATTTAGTACATTTTGTCATAAAATTTTATCATAATCAAATAAATTTTAAGTTTGCTAATGAAATTTTTCATTTTAATAATGACTTCTATATTTTTCAGCTGGAAATAAATCTGCCAAATTTTTAGATGATAAAATATGGCTGCAGATACCACTAAATAAATCTTATTATTGTACATCACCTGAAGATTTGTTTCTTTACAACAACAAAAAAGAAAAGAAAGTGATAGTCAGTCTCAAGAATGTTGAGATTCAACCATATGGTATTGTCAATGGACAATTCTCAGAAGGTATATGGATAATTTATTTTTTCTATTCTAAATGATTTGTGTTTGTCAAAAGATTTAAATTATTTTATTCATATGAAGATAATTGCTCCTAAAATTGTATCATTCTGAAGATCAGTAGTTTTAAATAATAATATTTTCTTTAGGATCTAAAAAAATGATAAATATTTTAAACTACATTATATATTATAATTTTCTCCCAACAGCTTATCAATGTAACCAAATATCAGTAGAAAGCGAACCTGAAATTATAAATCGAGATGAAACAGTTCCAATAGCTGTGGGAAGCACTTTTGCTGTTCTCACACTTATTGGAGTTAGTGGATATGCCATTTATCGAACAATAACGGCTCGAAGAGTGGATTATAGTACCATGGAATAGAAGTGTTATTTTGAAAAATATTGAAAAACCAAATTGCAACAACGAAGCTTTTCTTAGTTTATTATTTGGAAAGATTTTCAAATTTCTTCTTAAATTCTATACTGAATGTAGAAATAATAATTGTTAGTGTGTGTAAATTTGTATTTTATAATTACTGTATCCATTTTACTAAGCATTTTTATTCTTAATTTTCATATTTCTTAAATTTTATTAATTAATGTTGTTAAAAAATTGTCAATAGTTCTTCAAATTATTTATAATATAATAATTATTTCTGTGGATAAGAATTCGAGCTCAGTAAAGCTTTGTTTGTAAAGAAGTTTCAATATAAAACTCTTTATATAAAAGAAACTTTGAAAAATTGAGGCAGAAAAAATGCAATTTTAAGGTGCAATCCACATTTAATATATACATAATCATGTATATCCAATGTTTCAATAATAGTATAATTAGATTTATTTTTACATTTTAAATAAAATCAAGCACCATATGTAGAAATAACAAGATACATTTTATTCAAATGTTTTTACCTTTGAAGTCTTCATCAAGAAATGACATTTTCTTTTTCTTTCTCCTGATGAAAACACTTTCTAAAATTGAAAACATTTGAAAAAGTGTTCATGCTTGATTTCATTTAAAGTATCTAGTATGATGAATAAGGACAGCAACAATAGATTTATTTTTGAATTTTGATGATTATACAGTAAGTGTTTATATTAAAAAAAAATTGTTTTGATAAACTGAGTACTTGAAGTCTTATAATCAAGCCACACTTAATGTTTCCAATGACTTTCATAGTTACTTATTTTATATCCTATTATAAAAAAACTTCCTACTACAATTTATCTTTTCTATCCTTGTTCAATTATAAACCAATTAACACAAGGATTATGCCTTCAAGATCTTTTCAAAATGAGAATATTGGCTTCATATTAAAGAGGTGTTAAGAAGTACCATATCCAGAACCTTTTAACTTTTCCTAATACATTGTATAATATCAATTTAATTCTTAATCAGTTGCCTGGATTTTGCTTACATATCTAGTCATGCGACTGCTTTTCAGACATCATTTTTCTAAGCACTTTCCATTATTGCTAAAATATTTAGCAAAAATTGAAAAATTAATATATTTTTAAATTTGTATTATTAAAAAAATGTACAAATTTAATATTTATTTTTAATTATTTATTTAAATAATTATAATTTTTTCATTATAGAAATTTCAAGAGATAGTAATGTTCAAATTTCTTTCTCGTGGACGAAATAAATTTCTTTGTCATATTTTAAAATAATCTTTAAAATAACTTTCAAATAGTTTCTAATTTAATTTCACTTAATTACCAAAAATTTAAACTATTACAAAAACCATCCATATTTTTTTTTTTTTAACTGAAATAAAATTATTTGTTTAAGCATCTATATAACAGTTTCTCAAATATTTTTTCATTAAAAATTTTAACACAGATTATCAATGCATCTGATCAAAACTAAATTATCTTATAAAGATAATATTACTTAAGACATTAACAATGTCTTATTATTGAATTATTTGGTGTCTTGAAAGCACTACACGACTAAAGATTAATAAAAGCAAAATTAAATTGAAGTATTCTTATAAAAAAAAACATACTTTTGAATGATATAAACAAATAATAATATTTACTGGCTGTCATTCTACTGACCATATTAGAAGGCTCTTGTTATATAAATTATCTAAATATTCTATTGAAAATTGATAAAATTTAAATGAAGCAATTATGCAAATATTTCTTAATATCTATTTTGATGTCAGTGCCTTTCAGCTGATTGAGTAGCAATAAGCTTCAAGTAAAAACAGGTAATTTATCAAATGATGAATTTAATATCATTTTTATAACTAACTACATTACATAAGGAAAAATGAAAAGATTACTTATAAACTGGATTTCAAAAATAGCATTTAAATTTGAGTTGCCATTCAGATTTGTTGAGACATTGATGAAAATATTTTAATGATGAATTATATATACTTATTTCATTTTAAAATTTAGAGAGAGTTCTTGATTGTTACATTTTTTATTGATTAAAACAATCAAGATCAATTTGAATTTTAAAGCTAATCCAGTAAATCAAATTTTTTAAATGCTGCAAAATAAATTATAATTTCTATATGTTGTTAAAAATTTGAAGAGAGAATTTAGAAAAAAACAATAAGTATTTTCTAGATTTATTTATTATGTTAGTTCTAAATAAATCTGAAAATATCTTGGCATTTATAATAACCAAATTTATCTAAATAATATTTTAATAGAAACAATTTATTGGATATGCAGTATGGACACTTCTTGACTTATGCAATCCTAAATTGTCCAATTTCAGACTTATGTATTTTCCAAAAAATAAAATAAATGATACTATAACAGAAAATTTTAACTACAAAAAAACACTATTTTTAGCAAAGTTATGATATATAACAGTTTTTTTGTTACTATCAATAGTTGATAGGATAATTTTGCTATTAACATTCTCTTAACAATTATACAATTATATTGCATTATAATAACTATTGCATATCTTTTGCCTAATAGGAAATTATTAGGCAAAAAATATGCAATAGTTATTTAATGAGAGTAAATCCTGAGATTATTTATCTATAAATAAATTTTGTTTCTAAGTAAGCAGTTGAAATTTTTTTAATCCAAAAATAAGAAATTTTGATAACTTAAAAACAATAATTAGCTGTTTAAAAAATACATTGTTATTGTTTATTGCATATTATATTATTGTTTCATATTGTTGTTTTTAAACCATCTTAAATTCTTATTTTTGAATTTAAAAAACTTAAATGCTTAATTAGAAAGAGAATTAAGAACTTTGAAGCCATCTTGTTACACTCACAAAAATGCACACAAAAACAAAGCTCTAAACAGGATAAATACTTTATTAACAAAGTATTTATCCTGTTTAGAGCTTTGTTTTTTTGTGCGCATTTTTAGAAAAAGAATTTATTTATAGATGAATAATCTCAGGATTTACTATCATTAAATTATATACACAAAAAATTCTACATTATAAGATAAGGTTTTGTGTATAAAGATAACCCTTAATTTATGCTGAGGTTAGGTTCTGCTATATTAGTTTGTATTTCAAAACTTCGTAATTTGAAGTAAAATTACAGGTTGGTTTCTGGAAATTTCCATCCATTTCTCTTTGTCTGAGGGGGAGACACTCAGGTGATTCCTTTTGTTGTATTTACACATGCTTCTAGAAATACATAGAAATTCATGTAAACTGTGCATAACAGTAACAAAATTTATAAAGGATTAAAATTCTATAATTTAATAATTTTGAAACTATGTAATTTGAAAGCTATACAACTATGTAATTTAACTTTGTAAATCAAGAGTTATCTGTATTTAAAATGAATAAAATTATTATAATTTTTGCAGTAAATTTAAAAATTCAAAAATTATAATTTCAACATGTTTGGCTCCCACTTAATACAATTCACAATTTTTGAACATTTTAATTATTAATTTGCTCTAAACAGTGTATATTGTAATTCTATTTATATCAAATGTATATTGGATCTTATAATGTGTTTTATTATATATATATGTAATAAAGCTAGATAGTTTTACTCCATTACTAGTTTATATTTTGTATGCATAAGCTGATGATGTGATAAAACTCAAAAATACTTGTTTATAAATAAACTGTAGTTCCAGTTAAGCAATATGAATTCTTTTTATAGTAGCCTTAATTTTATTTTAATAACTACATAAATTATTATGTAAATTTGACAAATTCAGTATTACATAAGTTGAGAAGTATGTGTGATTCAATTGGGCAATGGTTTATTAACTATAAATTTTTAGTTAATGCAGACTCTACAATATATAATCTAAGATGCAAGTTCCAGTTGATACTATATATATTTAAATATATATATATATACACACACAAATAGAAATTTTAATAAACTGCATAATTATTAACATATCCTGTATTTTGCACCAAACAATAACTTGAAACTGTACTATAATGTAATTATGAACAGCATACAATTTCATTAAGATAGGTATTTCTTGTAATCAATTTGCCTTCTATTTAAGATTGATACATATCTTTAAATGAATCGATCAATTAGTGATCAATAGAAAATAACTTTTTTATCATCATTGTTTATTTATTTGAGTGCCTGTGTTTGTGTACTTGAACAATTTGATTGTAGAAAATTATCAAATTTAGACTTACTGTAAATATTATTGATTTCATTATTGAGTTTTGAGGTTACTACTGCAGAAAAAGTATAAATGTGTCTTATGAATCATGTGATTTTTAATTATTTTAAATGTATCAATTTTCTGAATAAAATGTATTTCTTGTAAACTTGGAATGTAAACTGGTGTTTTTCATTTAAAACATTTTTGTGAAAAACAAACAAGTTCTTTATTATTAGTGAGAACTTAGAAGTCATAAAAATAAACATAATTTGATCCATGCTTTATGGTTATAAAATTTGAATTGTTCAAATATTTCAAAAGGAAAATTCAATTTTCATATTAAAAAGTTTGAAAGTTTTATGTTGTTTTGTAGCATTATTTCTGAATTTTACAATGAAAAATTAATAATCCAAGCTAATCCAAATGAATAATGATGATAAGTTGAAATAATTAAAAGTTATCCAATTTTTTTAAATTACCATATTTTCTGGAAAATAATAATAACGTTATTTATACCAAAAAACTTTTTTTTTTAAATGGAATTGGATATTATGCAAAAGAAAAATATGAAAAATATGGTGGTGGTTATATATCCATACATTATACAGTATTTAATTATTTATTTAAATAATTATAATTTTTTCATTATAGAAATTTCAAGAGATAGTAATGTTCAAATTTCTTTCTCGTGGACGAAATAAATTTCTTTGTCATATTTTAAAATAATCTTTAAAATAACTTTCAAATAGTTTCTAATTTAATTTCACTTAATTACCAAAAATTTAAACTATTACAAAAACCATCCATATTTTTTTTTTTTTAACTGAAATAAAATTATTTGTTTAAGCATCTATATAACAGTTTCTCAAATATTTTTTCATTAAAAATTTTAACACAGATTATCAATGCATCTGATCAAAACTAAATTATCTTATAAAGATAATATTACTTAAGACATTAACAATGTCTTATTATTGAATTATTTGGTGTCTTGAAAGCACTACACGACTAAAGATTAATAAAAGCAAAATTAAATTGAAGTATTCTTATAAAAAAAAACATACTTTTGAATGATATAAACAAATAATAATATTTACTGGCTGTCATTCTACTGACCATATTAGAAGGCTCTTGTTATATAAATTATCTAAATATTCTATTGAAAATTGATAAAATTTAAATGAAGCAATTATGCAAATATTTCTTAATATCTATTTTGATGTCAGTGCCTTTCAGCTGATTGAGTAGCAATAAGCTTCAAGTAAAAACAGGTAATTTATCAAATGATGAATTTAATATCATTTTTATAACTAACTACATTACATAAGGAAAAATGAAAAGATTACTTATAAACTGGATTTCAAAAATAGCATTTAAATTTGAGTTGCCATTCAGATTTGTTGAGACATTGATGAAAATATTTTAATGATGAATTATATATACTTATTTCATTTTAAAATTTAGAGAGAGTTCTTGATTGTTACATTTTTTATTGATTAAAACAATCAAGATCAATTTGAATTTTAAAGCTAATCCAGTAAATCAAATTTTTTAAATGCTGCAAAATAAATTATAATTTCTATATGTTGTTAAAAATTTGAAGAGAGAATTTAGAAAAAAACAATAAGTATTTTCTAGATTTATTTATTATGTTAGTTCTAAATAAATCTGAAAATATCTTGGCATTTATAATAACCAAATTTATCTAAATAATATTTTAATAGAAACAATTTATTGGATATGCAGTATGGACACTTCTTGACTTATGCAATCCTAAATTGTCCAATTTCAGACTTATGTATTTTCCAAAAAATAAAATAAATGATACTATAACAGAAAATTTTAACTACAAAAAAACACTATTTTTAGCAAAGTTATGATATATAACAGTTTTTTTGTTACTATCAATAGTTGATAGGATAATTTTGCTATTAACATTCTCTTAACAATTATACAATTATATTGCATTATAATAACTATTGCATATCTTTTGCCTAATAGGAAATTATTAGGCAAAAAATATGCAATAGTTATTTAATGAGAGTAAATCCTGAGATTATTTATCTATAAATAAATTTTGTTTCTAAGTAAGCAGTTGAAATTTTTTTAATCCAAAAATAAGAAATTTTGATAACTTAAAAACAATAATTAGCTGTTTAAAAAATACATTGTTATTGTTTATTGCATATTATATTATTGTTTCATATTGTTGTTTTTAAACCATCTTAAATTCTTATTTTTGAATTTAAAAAACTTAAATGCTTAATTAGAAAGAGAATTAAGAACTTTGAAGCCATCTTGTTACACTCACAAAAATGCACACAAAAACAAAGCTCTAAACAGGATAAATACTTTATTAACAAAGTATTTATCCTGTTTAGAGCTTTGTTTTTTTGTGCGCATTTTTAGAAAAAGAATTTATTTATAGATGAATAATCTCAGGATTTACTATCATTAAATTATATACACAAAAAATTCTACATTATAAGATAAGGTTTTGTGTATAAAGATAACCCTTAATTTATGCTGAGGTTAGGTTCTGCTATATTAGTTTGTATTTCAAAACTTCGTAATTTGAAGTAAAATTACAGGTTGGTTTCTGGAAATTTCCATCCATTTCTCTTTGTCTGAGGGGGAGACACTCAGGTGATTCCTTTTGTTGTATTTACACATGCTTCTAGAAATACATAGAAATTCATGTAAACTGTGCATAACAGTAACAAAATTTATAAAGGATTAAAATTCTATAATTTAATAATTTTGAAACTATGTAATTTGAAAGCTATACAACTATGTAATTTAACTTTGTAAATCAAGAGTTATCTGTATTTAAAATGAATAAAATTATTATAATTTTTGCAGTAAATTTAAAAATTCAAAAATTATAATTTCAACATGTTTGGCTCCCACTTAATACAATTCACAATTTTTGAACATTTTAATTATTAATTTGCTCTAAACAGTGTATATTGTAATTCTATTTATATCAAATGTATATTGGATCTTATAATGTGTTTTATTATATATATATGTAATAAAGCTAGATAGTTTTACTCCATTACTAGTTTATATTTTGTATGCATAAGCTGATGATGTGATAAAACTCAAAAATACTTGTTTATAAATAAACTGTAGTTCCAGTTAAGCAATATGAATTCTTTTTATAGTAGCCTTAATTTTATTTTAATAACTACATAAATTATTATGTAAATTTGACAAATTCAGTATTACATAAGTTGAGAAGTATGTGTGATTCAATTGGGCAATGGTTTATTAACTATAAATTTTTAGTTAATGCAGACTCTACAATATATAATCTAAGATGCAAGTTCCAGTTGATACTATATATATTTAAATATATATATATATACACACACAAATAGAAATTTTAATAAACTGCATAATTATTAACATATCCTGTATTTTGCACCAAACAATAACTTGAAACTGTACTATAATGTAATTATGAACAGCATACAATTTCATTAAGATAGGTATTTCTTGTAATCAATTTGCCTTCTATTTAAGATTGATACATATCTTTAAATGAATCGATCAATTAGTGATCAATAGAAAATAACTTTTTTATCATCATTGTTTATTTATTTGAGTGCCTGTGTTTGTGTACTTGAACAATTTGATTGTAGAAAATTATCAAATTTAGACTTACTGTAAATATTATTGATTTCATTATTGAGTTTTGAGGTTACTACTGCAGAAAAAGTATAAATGTGTCTTATGAATCATGTGATTTTTAATTATTTTAAATGTATCAATTTTCTGAATAAAATGTATTTCTTGTAAACTTGGAATGTAAACTGGTGTTTTTCATTTAAAACATTTTTGTGAAAAACAAACAAGTTCTTTATTATTAGTGAGAACTTAGAAGTCATAAAAATAAACATAATTTGATCCATGCTTTATGGTTATAAAATTTGAATTGTTCAAATATTTCAAAAGGAAAATTCAATTTTCATATTAAAAAGTTTGAAAGTTTTATGTTGTTTTGTAGCATTATTTCTGAATTTTACAATGAAAAATTAATAATCCAAGCTAATCCAAATGAATAATGATGATAAGTTGAAATAATAATTAAGTTATCCAATTTTTTTAAATTACCATATTTTCTGGAAAATAATAATAACGTTATTTATACCAAAAAACTTTTTTTTTTTAAATGGAATTGCATATTATGCAAAAGAAAAATATGAAAAATTTGGTGGTGGTTATATATCCATACATTATACAGTATATAATCAAACAAATCAACTAGATATTAATAATCAAATAACCAAATATCACACACAATTCTAGCAACATAAATCAATTTATAAAAAACCGAAATTAATGATTATGCTTAAATTTTAGCCAATTTCGGTTATTTTCAAAAAGCTCCAAATATCACACACAATTCTAGCAACATAAATCAATTTATAAAAAACCGAAATTAATGATAACCGAAATTGGCTAAAATTTGCATAATTTTCAAAAAACTTTTTAAAATTTATAGTTTTATTCTCTTCAATAATTTCTGAATATCACAATACAATATCTAGAATTCTTTCATTGTTTCAATATTCAATATATAACTTTTTCGAATAACTCAATCCATATAAAATTATTTTTTAATTAATTTCCTTAGGAAATAAAGATTGTGTCAATATCTGTCCTCTCCACTAATAACTTTTGAGCCAATTAGCAAATTTTCATGAAATTCGTTAATCATGCTTTGCCATTAAAGGACACCTCGACGTCGCATCTTTTAATTGTATTAATTAATCAATCCTGCAAGATGAAACTTCATTTTTTTTACAATTTTGGTTTATATTATTTCCAACAGATGGCGCTAAGTGTGTCAGAAGTGTACGATATACAAGCATGGATATATGGGCGTGTTTTTAAATTCAACTCACACCACCAGTGATGTAAAGAATGTTTGTTAAAGTGTTTGTAAATTCACCAGTGACGTCACTGGTGTATTCAATATTAATTCACCACATCAACGATAGTATTTGTTTGGTTGACGCTGGTGGCTACAGATTCTGACGTCATTTTTTAAGATGACTGCTTCCCAGCGAAAAATAAATATAAAGATTGGAGGATCAATTTATGCTCTGTCTGTTGATAGTTCTACAACAGATATTTTTTTTGCATTTGAAAATATAATTTCCTATGTCGGTATTAAAAATTGACTAGAAGCAGAAGATAAAATAACATCCAGTCATCCATCTTGATGTACATGTGTTGAATTTAAAAACAGTTGCTTTAGCATCTACCGATGGATTGTTATGACGTCACTTTAGATGTACATCAGTGGTGGAGTGTGTTGAATTTAAAAACGCGCCCTATACGATTTACCTGATTCAAATAACGTCATTGTGACATCTATTATAGCCATCTCTACTACCGTACAACTACTACTACAATATCACAAGGTATTTTTTCTACATTACACTAATATTCAAAAAATGAGGGGTCATTGTGACATCTATTATAGCCATCTCTACTACCGTACAACTACTACTACAATATCACAAAGTATTTTTTCTACATTACACTAATATTCAAAAAATGAGGGGACTACCTTCCTTCCAGAGAATTCTCAAAGAAGAATGAGGGGACTCTACCTTCCTTCGAGAGAATTCTTCCTTCGGGAGAATTTTTCTCGAAGAAAGGTAGTCCCCTCATTTTTTGAATATTGGTGTAATGTAGAAAAATACTTTGTGATATTGTAAAATTAAAGTGATCGTTTTGAAGGGATATTTGAGAATTCTCCCGAAGGAAGGTGGAGTTTCTCTTTCTTATTATTGGTGTAATGTAGAAGAAATACTTTGTTATAATGTGAAATTAAAGTGAATAATTCAAATTGATAATTCAGATGAATGTGGAATAATTTGAAAGTAATTTATCTGTGGAAGAGCTAGTCATAACAATGAAAAATTGTCAAAAACTTTTAAATAGAATTATACTCACATGGCAAAAAAAGAACTGAAGAGGGCTATAATATGAAATAAACCGAAATGCATATTCTACAAGAGCCATGCGGTGTAATTTAGTTAATTTATAGTTTATAAACGTGTATTAAATTTTAAAGAATTAATGTTTTTTAATTGAGTGTGGTCAGTAATTGTTGCAATTAACACAGTGTTGAATAATTGGAATGATACAAAGATATCCAAAAAAGTTAATGATAATGCCATATGTTTTAGTATGCACGTTCCTTAGACTTGTATCTATAATATGATAATTAAATTTTGAGTTAAAAATCATAACTTGAAGACCTACTTTTATATCATATTTTTAGGCGCGATTTCTGGATACCTCACACTGAGTGGAAAAGCTTTGTTTCATTTTTATTTAATCTAAATATCTTTTCTAGTTACTACCGAAGTGATTTTGATAAAACAGAGAAAGCGAATCAACCAACCGCGGACTCGGATGTTTGTGTTCTGCGCAAGCGTATTAAACGAATATGATGTCATACACATGTGACACTATCTGGGGAAGTTAAGGGAAGTGACGACTTGCTGAAGCAGATTTCTTCTACATACGCACGCGTGGAAGTGTACTCAATGATGTCATTCTTCTTCGCGTTCACGTTCGCGTCAACGCCTTGCTGAAGCTATCTATTGTCTGAAATGATACATATCCCTTGTATAAACATTATTTAATGTCAAAAATCTTGATTAGCTTAACCGATAATATTCACTTATGCAGTATCCACTTATCCAAACTCCTTAAACATTAAACCCTATGGAATCAAATCTGAGAATTTGATTCACTTAACCGGATTATTCACTTATCCGGAATCCACTTAGAGAGGTTCGACTGTATATTGAAAAGCCCAATTATAAGTAATTTTTTTACCGCCCCTTAGTAATCTTCCTGATTGAAGGGGCGTAAAAAAAGAAGTAATTTTTTTATATATAAATTTGATAACTATATTAGAAATTATAAAAAGTGCTAGCAACATATTATTACAAGTAAACATTTATTTAGGGGATTATGCAATCCAAATAATTCTAACTAGCAAAATTTCTCCTAGCGATTTATTTTTGAAAAAATTGCCAATTTAATAATTAATTAATTTATGCTACGGTGCCATCGTCTATTTTTTTGGTCAACAGATGATGCCACACTTTTGGAAGGATACTATATGGCGGGGCGAAACAAGTCCTTCCACGGGCTGCCCATCTCTGCGGAGGGGTCATCCATTATGCAATCCAAATAATTCTAACTAGCAAAATTTCTCCTAGCGATTTATTTTTGAAATAATTTCCAATTTAATAACTAATTAATTTATGCTACGGTGCCATCGTCTATTTTTTTGGTCAACAGATGATGCCACACTTTTGGAAGGATACTATATGGCGGGGCGAAACAAGTCCTTCCACGGGCTGCCCATCTCTGCGGAGGGGTCATCCAGATTGTGGAGGACGGGGATCGACGGGCCGGGCCCGGACCCCATGATAAATATTTCAAGGGATGGGACCCGAGACTCGAACACTGGTCCTTCAGAGTGGAAAATCGAAGCGTTTCCACGCGGCCGATCCGACCGACTGCCACCGTCTATTGGATTAATAATTAATTATTTAAATTGAGCTCGACGGGCCGGGCCCGGACCCCATGATAAATATTTCAAGGGATGGGACCCGAGACTCGAACTCTGGTCCTTCAGAGTGGAAAACCCAAGCGTTTCCACGCGGCCGATCCGACTGACTGCCACCGTCTATTGGATTAATAATTAATTATTTAAATTGAGCCAAGAGGGCCCGTGGCTATGTTTAACCTGTTCGGAAGGTTGCTATCGGCGTAAGTCCAATAATTTCTAAATTATATACTTCCCGAAATCGGAAATATGCCGATGTCTTACTTGTTAGTAGTCTAACTGGTTAAGGTGTCGGAACGGTAATCCGAAGTTCCTGGTTCCACTCCAGCCACGGCAAATTTTTAATTTCGGGAAATTAGTAAAAATTAAAGTACAATTATTATATCCTTTTCAACGAAAGGTGAGCTGCCTTATATGGTAAAGAGCTTATGGGTTGAAAAGGTCAATTCATCCAATAGAATAACCAGTTTCTGTTTCGTTTCATCCAATAGCAGTTTACTTTTTATCATCGCTAATAATTTGAAATGCTTGTTATCTTTTAAACATTGCTAAATTAATACTTTACATTTCATGTTATGATATTAAATATTAAATTAAATCTCTAATCGCTTAAAATTAAATAAATACAACTAATGACGTCATCATCCTTTAGTATTTAGCAGTAATGGCGGATAATACAGTTGTTTTTAAGCGAGGAGAAACATTGTTCAGTAAAGCTCAAAATGCTATTTTAAATGTATATAAGTACTTTAAAAGGCAGAAATCTTGCGAAATGACATCTTCAACGAAACTTCACTCGTATTGCTATTTTTATATCGACAATTAAAAGAATTGTAATCGAAGGAAACAAAACAGCAGACGATGACGTGGAAATGGAAAACACAGGTAAAAGTCGGGTTTACGTGCGGGCGAGAAGCGCGGCGTCGGTGGCGCCATCTGTATATCAATGATGTGTATGTAATAAGACAATAAGAAACAACCCGCTCCATTGTGTTAGTCTGTAATGTCTTGTAGAAAGATTTTACCTGAAAAATTACCGGTACTACAATATAAAATAACGTAGTCTGTATTATCTTATAGAAAGATTTAACCTGAAAAATTACCGGTACAATAAAATGTTGTTATAATTTTTATATAAGGAATTTTTTAAGAAAGCACACAACAAGTATTAGTGATGCAGTGTTATATAAGGATTTTTTTAAGAAAGCACACAACAAGTATTAGTGTATAAAGAAATTTTTTAAGAAAGCACACAACAAGTATTAGTGTACGTAGTGTTATCCTTTTGAAAAATCCCTAAAATATATCAAAAATTGAAAATTCCTTTTCTATTTCTTGATATCTTGGCAAAGATTAGTGTATGTATGTATAGCCATACTTCTAAGAAAGCACACAACAAGTATTAGTGTACATAGTGTTGCCATACTTCCTAAGAAAGCACACAACAAGTATTAGTGTATATAGTGTTGCTATACTTTCGAAAAATCACTAATATATCAAAAATTGAAAATTCCTTTTCTGCTATTGTCCCAATTAAGGGTTTAAATTATGTATTAGTTTATTAAATTTGGTTTCCGTTCTTTGAGATTAGTCCCAATTACACAGCTGTCCCAATTAAGCAGAATCCACTGTATATAAATTTGTGATTAAATGAGATATCATCTTTGTTTTTTGTCACAATAATCTTTGAACAAAAGATATAGTGTCAGCAGCTTTTTCAATACTAATAATTTTGGAAGGAACAATAGAATTATTAATTTGGAAGATATCGAATCCAGTATCCCTGTATTTGGTCAACCAACATAAAAGTTTTTCAAATGAAGAAAGCACTACAGAAATATCCATGGAAACAAAATGAAGTTCCTTGCTAACAAAATTTACCTGGAAAAGTAAATCGTACCATAAAATCAAGGATACTATAAACTTGTAATCTTTTATTAAGTGTGCAAATGATTCTGCATCATTTTTAACTTGAAGATCTTTTGATGTTTCTGATATTTCAAGAAGTGCATCATAGACTTCATCTACTTGATATCTTATCACCTTAACACTTTAAATGCGACATTCCCACCTTGTGTCGCAAAGAGGCTTCACACTAATATCTTTAATATATTTACGAAGAATTGACTATCTCTTTGTGGATGATTATGATAATATATAAAGGTGTTGAAGTGTACCAAAGAAGGTCAATGCATCAGGGCAGGTTTTAACTATATCTGTCAAAACAAGATTGTAATTATGACAAGCACATGGTGTAAAAAATGCCCTTGAATTTTCCTTCAAGAGTCTAGCCTAAACTCCAGGAATTTTTCCCTTCATATTTGAGCCATTATCATATTTTTGCCCCCTGATATTATTAAGGTTTAATCCCAAAGAATTAATTTTTCGCTTCAGCACAACATATAAATATTCTCCAGAACTACTTTTTACGTTTATAAATTTAATAAACTGTTCATAAATACCTATGACTGAACCATGTGATATACCATCAGACACATATCTGAGTATAAGAGACATTTGTTCTTTGGTGGCTGATATCTGGAGTACAGTCAAGAATTATAGCAAAATAACTATCCCAATTTTATTCAATTTATAATCTGGTTTTGGATTTTATTTCCCATTAAATTCACTAATTCATTTTGGATTGTTTTGTTTAGAAAATATTGTTGAATTTCTTTACTGTCGATTCATCGAAGATGGTCTTGAATTATTGGATCAAATTTCCCAAGCAGTTCAATAATTCCAATAGAAAGATTCCATTATGCGAATCACCTGTGTTTTCGACAGATCCTAGAAATGCCAAATTACACTCAGCTAGAAATTGTATCACAGATAATAATCTTTCAAAAATCTAACATAACCGTAATTTTTCTTGAATTAATAATTTCTGTTGCACTTTGTCTATAGCTTCTTCAGCTGAAATTTTTTTTGAAGTTCTGTACATTTTAGCATAGCAACCAAATGATGTTTTGATTTTTCGTGTTCTGCCAATCATGGATATTCAGCCAATTATTGAATCCTGATGTGGCCAAAGCAATCGTCATATTTTCATGGAAAAGGCAACAATAAAAACAAAATATTTTATCCTTTTTATTTGAATATATTATCCAGGGATGATATATCATTTCACCATTTGGAAGTTTTCTTTTAAGATGAATTTTTGAAAAATGAGTTCCATTATATTGGCGGGGAAATTCATCCACAAGAATTTTTGGCGATCTTTTTTAACTAAATATTCAATTATTTGCTTGCAAATTCTCTCTGGCCAAGTAGCAGGGTCATCTGTTATGTTTAATAGTTCATCATTATCTATTTCTTTACTCTTCGCAACACCGAACTGAATTATTTCTATGACAGTTTCCTTCTTGTAAAAGTGTTTCTTTTGGATTATGTTCTATATCCATTTTAATGTACTGAACATCTTTTGTGGAGACAACTGTTTCTATTAAATTATCATTTATAGAAGTATTTCTACTTTCTTGATTTGTCTCTTCCGATTTTTTGTCATCATTGTGAATTCTTAAGAATTTATGCAAAGTGCTTTCTGCTTTTCAGCTATATTTTTTTTATTTCACTTAATTTTCTTTTGGTACAGCCACTTTGATATTTTCTCTGCATGAATCTCTTTCTTGTTTTGGAGTAGACATCTTATTAAAAATGGTTAGAATGTTAAAATTTGTTCAAGAAGACAGAAAATAAATATAATATTTTTATATTGGTTTAAACTTTTGAAATTTATATCAAAATAATTAAATATACTTTCATAATTTTCTATTAATTAAAAAGTATTAGAAAATTGCAGCAAACAATATAAATTAGCAGTTTAGACTTTTATATTTTCCGAATAATAATTAAGTTTTTAAAATAATTAATTGAGCAACTAAGAACTTTTTAATTTTATGTAAAAAATAACGAGTTTAGTGCAGATAAGTTTATTGCATTACCATTTAATTATTTCAAGTTTTATCCATTTAATATCTATATTAAAATAAGTTACCTTACTTTAGGAAGAATTTACATATATGTAAATAAACTTATACTAGTGTAAGTGCAACACAAATTGTCAAATTTATTTCACAGTTTGCTGAAATAAATGATAACAGTTCATTTGGCCAATGTACTTTTTTCAAAAGTAATACAGCTCATAACTTTATTTTCTGTGACTGCGCTAGTGCGCAGAAGACAACTTGCAATTGACAGCCACACTGTACTTCTCTCTGATAGGTTTGATCTTTCAAATATCCCACAGCAGAAATCACAGGGATTCGAGCCTGGAAAATGTAGAGGCCAAGCATATAGAAAACCTCTGAATATTATGTGCTCATTTCCGAAACTGGTACAAACTAATTCTTTTACAGGCTGTCCAAGAAGTGGCATTACTCCATCTTGCATGAAGATAGTGGTCTCTAAATATCCTATATCTTGTAAAGCAGGAATTGCATGCTGAGCAAGGTAATGGTATTGTGCACTCATAACAGGTTGCTGATTCTCAGGATATTATCTCCTCAAAGAAAACTGAATTAAGAATAAAATTAGCAGTAAATCCACACCATATAGTCACATAGTCCGAATGCAATGGTCGTTCCTACACAGCATGCAAATGCGATGTATTTTATATGTGGGAATTCTATGTATTCACTGCATCTGTTAATGAAAAATGTGCAGAATTGTCACATATGGAGTACAGTCTATAGAATATTCCCAAGCCACATGTCATCAATATCCAAAGAATTATCCTTCTGTGACTTTTTGTTTTTGAACGATGACAATTTAATATTTTCGTAAAATTTGCTTTATTTGACAAGTGGAGACGGAAACTAGTGACATATTTTACCAATAAATTAGTAACTTGGCCAGTTGACTTGAACATTATTGTGGGTGATCGTTCTTTGTCTAGCTTTAGGTCGGGTATTTCGAATAGCTTTGGGCTGTTTGGTCCTCACAGCTAATTTTTGCTTTGGTTTTTGGTTTTTTCTTGTCTTTTGTTTTCTTTTTGTTTTCCTCCTGGTTGGAGGTCGTTTTTTGTTTGTTGTGCTTGTTTTGTCCTGCGGCCGCCTTGCTACTCCCTCCTTGGGCTTCCCCTTTGGGTTTGGCGGTCCGTCCAGATGTGGTCACTTTGGTTCTGGGAGATTACGGAACTCCACGAGCTGGGCTCTGTTTTGTTTTGTTCTGTCTTCGTCTTTTGTGTCTTTGTCCCTGCCTGCTGGGTTTGCAGTGCTGTTGTTTCCTCCTGGTTGTGTTTTTTTTTCTTTTTTTTCTCTTCTTTTTCTTGTTTGTTTTTGGTTTTGTGCCCTTTGGCACTTTGTTCTGCACCCTTGCTTTGGCTGCTGCTTTGGTTCTTTTTGGTTTTGGCTCTTGCCTGGGTTTTTGTTTCTGGTTTCTTTTCCTCTGGTTCCGGTTCTCTGCCTAGTTTGTTTTCCGTTTGGGTTTTGACTCTTGCCCAGGCAAGAGTCAAAACCCAAACGGTTTTGACTCTTGCCTGGAGTCTGGGGCTAGAGTCTGTTTCTTCTTCCCCTGGCTGGGGTTCTCGTTTTTGGACGTGGGGGCTTGAGTCTGTTTCTTCTTCCCCTGGCTGGGGTTCTCGTTTTTGGACGTTCTTTGTTTTCCTTGCTTCCGGTTTGCTTGCCCAATTTCACATAAACGCAATAAGTTTTTTGCACACTCAATAAACATTCTTTGAAATTATAAACCCATTTCTGGGTGTAGTAAACACTTTTAAAACACACCTATGGGGCTCCTTGGTGCTCTCCTCAGAGTGGAAAGGGGCCCAACTATTGCTTTGACTTTTCCTTATTAAAAAAAGACCCGGAGATCATACCTGGGAGATAGAGTGAATAAAAAAAATTACGTCATTCCTCCATTATTCTCTTATGTCTTCGTTCCCTATCTCGTCGGACGATCGCCGACGGGACGGGACACGGATTCACCTTTTATCGGTCTACATTTGTACACCTTCTGTCTGAAGTGTTCTTTGCTCTGTCTTGATCGTCTGTCGACTGTCTTGTTTATTTTTGAAAGACAAATTCATCTTTTTTGTTATTCGATAAGAGACGATCATAGTCGCTTATTGTTTAGCAGAAAGCGATCTCGTTTCATCATTGTTTGAAGAAATCGACCTTTCTGCATTCCAGACATATCCAATTTTTTTTATAAAATTTATTTTAATAATTATAAAATTTTATTAATTAAAGCATATATTAAATTATTTTATTATGGTTCCCCGGTCTCTACACGTATATAAAGACCATTTTGTCGGCTGGATTGGCTACGTGGAAACGCTTCGGCTTTCCACTGTGAAGAACCTGGGTTCGAATCTTGAGTCCCACCTCTTGAAAACATTTATCATGATCATGAAGTCGGGCCCTTCCGTCGATCCCCGTCGTCCTTAGCCGGGATTAGCAGCTGAATCCATACCATATAATCACATAGACGGAATGCAATGGTCGATCCTACACATCATGCAAATGCAGCGTATTCTATTGATATATGCGGAAATTCTGCGTATTCACTACACATGTTAATGAAAAATGCTCAAGAATTGTCAATATGGAGTACAATCATAGAATATTCCCAGGCCACATGTCGTCAACATCCATTATCGGCAAAATCCAATAAACAGAATTCATTTGTGCCTGCGAGTCTCGCAATTTCAACTATTACATAATATGAATCTTGTAGGGGTACCAACATAAAATGGACCGAAGCACTTTTCAAACAGTGGACTAAAGAAAGGACAAATCATATGCCACCACATGGGAACTGGATAAAAAATTTTGACTTCATACTGTCAGTCACATCAATAGCAATTTCGTCAACGACTTCAAAGAAAATTGGCGTCGAACCTCCCCTGGTGCCACACAATCTCCATTGTCTTCAAACTTTATAATTATGTTCTTTTACTTATTTTAGACATGGGCCCTTTTCATATTCTTTTCAAATGACAATATTTTATCAATGAAAATATGCTAGTTATTTTACTAGAATATTGCTGTTATTCTGGTAAAATAACTAATAATGCACGGTCTTTCTTTTCCAAAAGCATGATGATAATCACAGAATGGTTTACTTGCAATGATCTACTGACAATTTATATCTAATGCATAGTTTCGTAATTGTATGCTTTTATTTGGATAAATTTCACCTTGATGTGAAAATTTGAACAATTTTATTTTTAATCGAAAATAGCAACTCCGTGACCTAATTACCATATATTAGGTTTCAATATAACATATTGATTAGAACCCACTCTAGAGAGATGTGATTATGATCAATTAATTTATAACTACCCTGTACAAACCTGTATCCAAAATATTGTGATAGGGCTCAATAAATAAAAAAGTAATTGAGTGTGTGGACGTTTTCGGTAATTGTATTCTTCCGTAACTTCCTTTATTATATCGTACCATTTATACATTCCGCGAATATCGAAAAACGATACATATATTTTAAAATATTTTTTCTTAGTACAATATCTAATTACATAAACTTTTACAAACGCGGGCCCCCTCAAGTGCGGGACCCGATTGGGTGCAATCTCGAATTGTAAATAAATAAACGTATTTCTGCTACATAGTGCTTGGTTTATTTTATACTATAATGATCCTTGTTAGAAATAAATATGAAGGAGTGCATAGCTAGTGCAGACATGTTACAGGAACATGACATGAAGTCAGTGAATCTTAAAATTTCATGGAAAATTTTCTGATTTTGGCTGATCTGTGTATATGCCAATCCCCATCTTAAAAAATTTTTTCTGGGTAAAAATCCTTAGATTATACATGAGCATATATAGTAAATGGGTTTTAAGATTTTAAGTATCAATCTGTTTTGTGTTATTTAAATAAGCATCCTGAAATAAAATGAAGTATAATTAAAAACATATTTTTATTAAAATTGTAAATACAGATATCCCTCGTTATATGCAATCTCACTTTACGCATTTTCTCTATAACACAATTTTAAAAAGTAAATTAATTTTTTAAATTAAAAAATTTTTGTTTAAAAATTCTCATGTAGATGAAACAAATGTGGATGAACTGCTTGAGTCTCATTATCAAAGCTTACTAATGAAGAGCTATTGGAAATGGAAAACAACATCATTTATATTGTTTTCCATTTCTAGAAATCAGGAACCTTTTGTTGCTGAGCCTATCAAATAGCATACAATAAAGCAAATGACTTAATTTTTACACATTGTGAAGAATAATTGAAGAAAATGATCCTACTGAGGCTAGAAGCACCAAAGTTGTGAGAGAAATTCAGAATTCTTTATAGAGAGACGAAGAATGCTGCCCATCAGCTGAGTCTCGACTGTTTCATTTGAAAAGTTGAAGATCATCAGCCTATCATCCCAGGGACTTCAAGAGACCAAATAAGTGATGATCCAGATTCACCAGACCCAGTCCATTCATCATCAGATTGAAGATTGTTAGAAGTATGTAGTGTTTAGGTGTTTATGGCATTGTATTAATTAATTAATACAATGCCATAAACACCTATAATTCATCATTAAAAATTTCTTTTGCTCACAGGTGTAAAGTTTTCATTTTTTTTTATCCTTCTGAAGAAACCCCTATTTCTATCTCACCCATACTAAATTCAACTCACTTTATGCGATTTCATGTTACGCGATTATTTCATAGAACCAATTAATCGCATAAAGCGAGGGACACCTGTATTATAATAATTTCTGAATTTGGCAATATTAATTTATATATTTCATTTAAAATATTTAAAGAGATGGCTTATTAAAATTCAATAAATCAACTTTAGTAATTATTTTCTTTTTCTTTATTTATTGTTACATGCAATTAAATTAAATATTTAGACTGTTATAAGTTATTTATTATTCATCTTACTTTTCAAACAAAATAATAAATAAATAAAGAATTTTATATCAAATAAAACTTTTAATTATAAAAAATTCTGCAATTTTAAAAATTGTAATTAAAAAAAAGTTATCTAATAATTTTCAAATAACAGTTTACAATTAATTACTACAAATTATAATCTGAATCTGTTGTCACTTATAATTTAATGATTGAACTATTATTTTAACTGATTAATCTTTGCTAATTATTTGCTATCATACAATTGCCTATAATTTGAAATTATAATTATCTAATTAAAAATTTATTTATTTCTGGCATTTATTGGAAAATTTACCTCATAGAAACATGTTCAACAAGTTTGCAATAATTTTCTGGTCCTGTTTCTCCACATGTGGCATTTACTGTAATTTTGGCATTGGTTGCTAAATTAAATACAGAAGGGAACAGTCCTACATCTGAAATTTAAAATGAATTATAAATATTATATTTCTCACAATTTTTGCAAATTTTCACTTAATTTTAAACAAAATTAATTCAATTTAAATACTTCATATTTTTAATTTATTTTAAAATAAATAAAAATACTGATTTTAAAAGTTTATTGTTAATATTCATCTTATTTATTTACAATATTCATCTTAGTTATTGAAATAACAAATATTTGTAGTTTTAATAACTAAGATAAATATTGTAACATATCTAATAATCACACAGCTGGCTGTCTTATTCAAGTGTTCAGTTTCAATATTCTCAGAATTATTCTTTGAAACAGTACAAGGTCAGTAACATAACTGTAAGAATTTCAATACTAAAGTATATTTAGTCTTGATTAATATTATGCAATGTCATTAATTCTTCATCTAAATATCATATTTTGGAATTTATATTACATGAACAATTACATAATTTTTTATCTGTTATAAATTTGTAACAGATTTTTCAATAATTAGAACAAAATTCTCCTATTTTTAATAAAAATTCTAGTGTTAAGAAACCTGTCCTTCAGCAGAATCTTTTAATACCCAAGTTTAATTGCTTATACACTATTATGTCACCAGAAATAAAACAAGCACAATAACTATATGTTGTTATTAGTTTTTGCTTTAACCAAAAATAAATAACAACATATAATTAGCTATTAATAAATTATTATTTCTTGCATAAATTGCTTGTTTTATTTCTTGTGAGTTCAGCAGAAGCAAATTAACTTTTATTTATGCAATATTTTAGACCATCTTTAACATCAATATTACAATCAAAAACATTATATAAATAAATGTGTTTGTTTCTGCTGAAATCCTTGTTAATTGTATAATTTTTATAATTTAATTTACTTTTGCAATCTTTTTTCAAATTACTTTATCCATATGCAATATGATTCCTATTCATTATTGCAGCATTCTCAATCTTTATTTTTAAATCATTTAATGTATTTCCAAATATAATAAAATTTCACTATCAATTTATATACTGTACATATTCATGTATCAGCTTGCAGAATTTACTAAACTACTTGATGTATTGGAGGTTGGGAATGATTACTTTGCACCATTAATGCTTATACTGAACCCAAAAATATTATGTAAGCTCACAGTTATTTAAATCTTATATGAAAATCTAATGAATTCATAATATTTATTATTTGAAAGGAACAAATTATATATGAAACTTACAAATATATAGTAATTCACAAACTTTAGAGAGTTTGTGAACTATAAATAAATTTGTATTTTCTGTTCTCCAAAAATATTTGGCTATCCATATAATCAACATTCTATGTTATGCCTATGTTCACAGCTGCAGGTTTCATTTAATAAAAAATACTTAAATTTAACTTATAGTAAGAGAATTTATAATATAAATATATTGTATTTATTTAACAACTGATAAAACTCAAATAATTTATAAAATATAAAAATATTTAAATGCGATATTTTTATTTATACTACTGCATATACAACTAAATATATATTGCAGTCAGGGCTGTGTTAACAGCATTATAAGCCTTGGATAATGCAGTAGGGTTCTTACCCATCCATTCGCAGGAATAAAAATTAAAAAAGTCAATAAAATTAAACCATTTATTAGTATTTTCAACAAATTTAATATTTAAGCATTAAAAAAAATCAGATGAAGTGAGGATTAATCAACAAAAACTTTTGAACATTATAAATATTTTTTTATTATTTTTATTTTTTACAGACTGGATTGATGCTTGAAAGTTGAACATTATTAAGTTGTTTATTACAATTTGTAATAAATTAAAATAATGAATATACTGAGTACATTCATTATTTTAACGCCATACAGTATGTAAGAATATTCATTAAAGAATACCTTGAATAATAATAATACGATAGTATTATTTAATGAATGTTCTTACCACAGATTAGATATATACAGATGATCAACTCCCTATACTTTCTATGTTAAAAATTGGCAAACGCTCAACCAATCAGATTCAAGCACCACAGCGCCGCAGTTGTCATAGCAAGAAACTATAAATCACATGACTTTTGCGTCATATGCGATTACGTATCAGCAAGTAATCACGTGATATGAC
>AYEL01065125.1:7500-58602 GCA_000484575.1 Olivierus martensii | reverse complement strand
TATTTTTATTTAATTCCATTCCTGTATGTTTTCTTATTATTTCTAGCCATTTCTTGCATCTGCAACATTATAAAAGCAATTTTCAACATGACATCCAGCAGTGGATAACTTAAATTAACTGAATTTTCGCCTATTTGAATTACTATAATAAACATTTTAAATTAATAAAATTAAAATAACTTACTTTTCTTCTTTCTTCGGAAAACAAAATAATGGAGGTGTTTTATCTTCACAAATGCAACACCGACTTCTCATTTTTGAAATATAATATTAAGTTCTAAACTTTGTTTTAAATTCTTTTTTTACTTGAAATTAATATGGCGGCTTCGCTTCGAAACGCACATCGAAATTAATTTTAAATGAGTGATCTGTTATAACGTCAACTCATTGTGGCTCCAATCACGTTACAGGAATTGATCATATGATTCAAAATCGAAACTTTTAGTTCTCTGCTATGACATTGTCGGGCTGTAGGCTTTCTGTCACGTGATTTTTTCGAAGTTGACCATCTGTATATATCTAATCTGTGGTTCTTACATTCATAAAAAAATAAAAAAGGATTAGTTAAGTCGTTCTCAAAGTCTCTTTTCCACGACTTAATTTTAATTCCTTTTTTCAATTATTTTATAAGTGAATTCAAATTGATGACGAACATTAATCAATTAGTGATAAATTCACAACAGGGCCCTTGAACAACTGCTCAGTTCCATGCATTAAGACGGTACTGAATACTGTATGTTATTATATTATTACAGTATTATATTTATATTTTATTCTTATATAAATTACGATGCCAAACATTTCTGCGAAATTATCATCCCCTATTTCTATATGTAGACAATCATATCATCTATTACAATCTTGGCCTCATATATTATTACTGCATAGATTACATTATATATACCTGATACCTGTAGATTTATATTATACGTCGATGTTTTGTGACATTAAAAATATAGCATTACATCATAATCATTTCATATCGACTTGTATTGATGTTATCCATGGATGCAGGGCCGGCCCTAGGCAGTAGCAGTGGCGTAGCTGACGGTCAGCCAGACCCCGCGACGCGGGGGGCCCCGAGCTTCTTGGGGCCCCAACTCATCCTGAAGAAAATACCTTTAAAATCCAAACAATCAATCCCCAATAACCTCGATTTTAACGCAGAACAGTAAAACCTATTTAACGCAGGGCGTCGGCGTTCGTTAGCTGGAACTCTAAAACTTACAAGTTAGTTAGCACTAATTTACAATTTATGTATTGTTTTCACATACACTTTTTTATGTTTCCGGATGCAGCGATTATTTGATTAAAGCGCTATAGTATGTCTAATGCAGTGATCTCGAAAGTGGCAAACTACCACAAACTAAGCTGTATATATCTATACGACACAAATTTAAAATCTTATACATAGAACAAGTAAATCAAATTATACGTATCATTTGTTAGAATGTAATCATGTGTTTAGTGACGCAAATGCAATTAGCAGACGCTCTTCCGATCTTATATATAATAAAAATAATAATAATTTATAATTTATTTTTAATTAAATATTCCCATGCTTCTAGGATCTTCATGCTGTATTGTTCATTCAGAATATTTTTATTTTCTGATCTATCTAACATTGTCATTGATTCTTCAAGCAGGTCACTGTCTTTGTTAAAAACTAATTTTATTACTCTTGCATTGTCCCATGAAATATCTATATTGTATTCATATCTTCTGCTAAGATCAATTGTCATTTTGTCATGGGATATATCTATTTTGATGGTTATAAAAGGAAACAAAAAAAATCTATTCAATAAGATAAACTCTTTAATCTTTTAGGCTTTTTGTTTCCTTTTATTTAGATTTTACCATAAGAAATCTTTTATTATGAATTGTACCAAGCCTACATACAAGTTAAATTATAATCTATAGATGATGTATTAAATTTTAGTAAATTTTAAAATTAAAAATACGAAAAGTTTTAATCAATTATCTTTTTTTTGTTTTTAGAAAGGAAATACTGCTTTACATATTTCTTCTTTAGCTGGAAAACAAGAAGTGGTAAAAATCCTTGTACAAAATGGTGCAAATGTTAATGTTCAGTCACAGAATGGCTTTACTCCATTGTATATGGCAGCTCAAGAAAATCATGATGATGTTTTAAGTTTTCTTTTAGCAAATGGGGCCAATCAGAGCTTGGCAACAGAGGTAAACATTTTTTTAAATTTCATTATATAATAATGCCATGCAATCTTATATATACAGGTATTCCCAATTTTTTTTGGAAAAGGGTCGAAAAAACAATTTTCTAATGATTGCCAAATTAGAATAGGTTGACCAAATTAGATTAGGTAGATCAAATTAGAATAGGTTGAGGATTTTTGTAATTAGACAACAGTTCATTTCTAAAATGTTATTTGTGGACTGAAATTAATTGTGAATAGTCCACATTGCTTTGTTTTCAGATTTTACCAGAAATTGTTTTTTTGCCAGATTTTGATGTTCTGTATGCTTTAAAAGGATTAGTCTTATACTGGCCAGTCAGCATATGGCTTCTTGGGCGGAGTTATTAATTTATCATGTGAATAATCCATTTTAAATTGATTTTAATTTATTATTTATTTTATTTTAATTTAGCAATTTTATTTTAATTTCAAAAGAGAATTATTTGTAATTAATGGCAAAATAATATTTATTTTATGTTTTATGTCTTATTTTAACACATACATTAGAAAATTGTACAAAAATAATTTCTTTTATTGCAGTTTTAAATAATTTTAGAGTTCTGAGTGCCACCATATTGCAACATAGGATAATATTATTTAAAAATAAAAACAAAAATGTTTCTTTGCTAATGTACTTGGTGATTCTCCAGTGTAGCCTTTGACATGTAATGTATAAAATGATAGCATTTTGTAATCCCTCAATTAAAAATCAAAGTATTTTTTTTTTTTAAATTATGATGCTTAAATGGCATTATTTATTAAATTTAAAAAATAATTATTGAGAATATTTATAAATTTTGGTATTTTCCAACTGTTGCATATACACATACATATATTAAACTATTCTATTAATTATTGAAAAAGTAAAAAAAGAAATTTGTTTATTTGAGCAAGAAATTATTGCAATATTTGTAATTTTAATTTGATTCTAATTTTAATTGTCAGTTATTAAAGAATCTGGGGCATTTAAAAATCTTTCAGATATCAGAACTAAGATAAAATATCTATAAATAAACATTACTTCTGGTTACAGATTAACTATAGTATGATTGAGAATCTACTGTACCTGAATATTAAAATGTAATATAGGTATTTCTCATTTTACATATATCTGAATTCTGTAAATTCAACATTATATAAAATATTTTCTATAAATTATTTTTTTCAGATACAGAACCTACACATCTATTGTATTAAGTTAAAATATTAGTTTACAACATTTAAAAGTTGATATTACTTGATTTAGTTATGTTTTTTATATTGTTTATTGATTTTAAGAATCATATTACTAAATGACAGTGCTTTTTTTGGTGATAGTTTGCACTTGTATGGCATACTGGCACCTATTTCTGGTTATGATGACACATGGCCAGTCTGTTGAACACAGTCAGGTAGTAAGGAGTATTAGTATCTGATATTTTACAAAAAAAGCTCTGTTATATGATATCATTCCATATGATGTCTTCCCTGCAGTCAGGAAAAAATATAATGCCATAATATTGTGTAAGTGCATCACTGTAATCTACATAGCACTGAAAGATATTTATTCAAAATTTTTGTTAAAAAATTATCTTTATGACTTATGTAAAATTTGGGTTACATAAAAAAATTTGGTCTCAATTATTTGCACAAATCAAGGAATACCTGTGTTAATTTTTAGATATTATATATAATACAATATATATATTTAAAACATAATTATTCAATAATTATTTAAAAATTTTTAAACAGGATGGCTTTACACCTTTAGCTGTAGCACTTCAACAAGGACATGATAAAGTAGTTGCTCTCTTATTAGAAAATGACACGAAAGGTAAAGTACGGCTTCCTGCTCTTCACATTGCTGCCAAAAAAGATGATTGTAAAGCTGCAGCTTTATTGTTGCAAAGTGATCATAATCCAGATGTTACATCAAAGGTAAATAAAAATAACAAACTATATATACTCATGTATGTCATGAATTTTTTCTGAAAAAATTTTGAAAAAGGGGTCAGCTTATACATAATGTAGTAAAAAATTTGGAAATTTTTTATGAGATCATAAGATTCATCAGTTTAATCATGCTTGCTACATGACTATCATATTTATTCCTAAAAAAAGATTATTATCTTACTTATTCTTTCAATTTTCTTTTTTGTTAAAATATGTATGATTATATAAAAATTAATATTTTTGTAGATATCTAAACATTGGATATTACATAAGTATGATTGAAAATATATAAATCAGTCAGGGATGGCTCGAGAAAAAGCAGGGCCTGATGCAAAATTGTTATGTGGAACCTTTTAATGACACTGAATGATTGATAGTGTGTCTTCTTTTGAGAATAAGAATTCCAGAATCCTATGATTTCCTTAAAATTAATAACTACATGCCCTTACCAGATCACAACAAAAAAAATCAGGTTTGAACAAGAGTTTGCAGGATCAGGGGACCTTATGCAGTCACATCATTCCCACTGCCCTCCAGCTGGCTCTGAAAGGAGTCATATTGCATCCTCTTTATATTAATAATGTATCCTATGGTAGCAGCTGGATCATCATCATTCATTATCAGCATTTCTATTTCATCCACTACTGGATATGTATGTCTTCTTCTTTTGTTTTTTTACAGATATACCTATCTGGAATCAATTACTTTAAATTATTATATTTTTGGACTATATCCAGTTTTACTTTGGCATGTACTAGTTGGTGATCACTGCCATTGTTGAATTGGTTGAGTATGGAAATGTCTTTGATTGTTCAGTTGTTGCTGGCCAGGATGTAATCAGTCTTATTCTTGATCTGTCCTTTTGAGCTGATCCATATCCATTTTTATTGCTCTTTCTTCTTGAAGAAGGGTTCATTATTGTCAGTTTGGCACAAGTCAGAAATTTTACTAGTCTTGTGCCTTTCTTGTTTCATATATTTTTCATCCTGTTGTCAACTTCCAATTTTTGCATTGAAGTCATCCATGTTGATTATGAAGTATGCCAGATTGGTATTCATTTCCTTTGTTATGTCTTCACATTGGACTTCTATCTCTTCATCATCACTATTGCACATGTATTATTTTCCCATTTTATATCTCTTGGAAATCCTCATTGTGACTTGTTCTTGTCAGTCTGAGTTACTGCTGAAACTGATGATGATGTGTACAATGTCCTTGTGAATCAGGAATCATATTCTTCTTTTAGTAAAGAATTGCAATTCACTACACTGTGTGGTCATTGACCAATGTTTTTTTATGCTTTTTTGTTTGTGTTATTGACTTTTGTCCACAAGAGGGCAGCACGTTTTTGTTCACAAGAGGGCAGCACGAACTTGGAGGGGAGATATATATTTTCCAGAGCAGAAGAAATATTTCACTTTTTGGCTTCATCGTTGTCTGAGTTACTGCTGAAACTGATGATGATGTGTACAATGTCCTTGTGAATCAGGAATCATTAATAATGGTAAAGAATTGCAATTCACTACACTGTGTGGTCATTGACCAATGTTTTTTTATGCTTTTTTGTTTGTGTTATTGACTTTTGTCCACAAGAGGGCAGCACGTTTTTGTTCACAAGAGGGCAGCACGAACTTGGAGGGGAGATATATATTTTCCAGAGCAGAAGAAATATTTCACTTTTTGGCTTCATCGTTGTACTGTGTTGAGGGGTTCTCAGTGTGGATGTGGCTTGAAAGCTCAAGCTTAGGGATTCTCTGCTTACCCGTGGAGAATAGCCGAGTAAGGAGACCAGTCGTGCAGGAGAAAATCCGCATTCATCCATCTTTGAGATTTATATATAGTTCGTCTGTACTTCTGGAAGTTAAGTATTTATGTATATCTAACTAATTCTGTCATTAGTTCATACAAACCTTAGATTTATTTCGGGTATACCCTGTTTAATGACTTTGTAATAGATACGTGAGATAGTAGTTGTAACCGTAGTTTTAATTCCTATATATATATATATATATATAGTGCACCCAAATCTTTTGTATAATTTAATTAAATAAATTATTGTTCATGTTACTCCTCATCTCTTTAAATCACATTGCCAACACATGGGTGCATAGACCATTCTTTCAGGAACACACCCGGAGTTTGATATTTTTTTTTGTACGAACCTGTAAAGCAATTGTGAGAGGACTACAGGTAACCTCCACAATAATCAATCTACCACAACTGCCAAAAATACTCAGAACTAAAAACTACCAGCACTGTGGCAGGAAAGACTTTCATAACTTATAAATTGTGATTAAAAGCACCAAGTAGCACTTTTAGTAAAATTAGTAGCACTTTTGATTTAATATATTTTTGTGTGTTCTGTAGAACTCTTTCTGTTATTGTATTCTATGTGGTAGCTGACGAGGATTTATATTAAATCGAAAGCACTATTAATTCTTGGTGTTTTTAATCACAGTTTATAAGTTATGAAAGTCTTTCCTGCCATAGTGCTGATAGTTTTTAGTTCTTCTGTTGGTATTGGTCTCATTCCATCAGTGGTAGAAGAGATGTCCATTTCGAAGTGTTTTCCTTTTCTTTTTACTTCACTGAGTTCACTGAAGTGCCAATTATCTTTTCTGCTTCATTCTTCAGTTTCTTTTTTTCCAGTTCTTCTGTTAAAAGTGATCATCCATTATATGTAGCCAAAATTAATTTTTGATTACAGAAATTAAAATTAATTAATGTAATCAAAGATAGCCAGTCTCTACCCAGGTATTCTTAGCACCTGCTGCACCTTCCATATTCCAATTGTTGCTGTGACTGGGACTTCCAGTATTGCTGGTGAGGGTCATATTCTTATATTGTGCAACTTAGAAACAATCTGAAAGATTATAGACCATTAGCTCCCCACACTGGTCTAATATAGGTTGGAAAGGGAGAATGAAGGTTGCCAATCTTTGCACTACATTGAATTTAATCTATTCCCACTATATATTATTATTAATTTTATACCCACTGTTCTTTATTATTAATTTTTAATCTATATCCATTATTTATTATTAATCTATTTCAGTTACTTTTAAGTTTATATAGGCTCTTGTCTAATTACTTTCCCTTTACTTTGCTGTTTCACCCAATATGTTAAACTTCTGCTTTACCTTCTATGCTACCTCTGGATAATCCTGGCCTAGAATTATTCAAAATTTCATAACTTTTAACTTTAAATCCAGTTTAAAATATTTATTGTTTTTAATAATTTAGTAATTAAAATATATTAAAGGTAATTTTTATATTGTTATAGAGTGGTTTTACACCATTGCACATAGCAGCCCATTATGGTAATGAAAATATTGCAGTTATATTGTTGGAGAAAGGAGCAGATGTCAATTATACAGCAAAGGTAGAAATTTCTTTTATATAAAAAATTATTAATTATTTTTTCCTTTTAAATATAAAAATATAATAAAAGTTTTAATATTATAGCACCAAATTACACCACTTCATGTAGCTGCTAAATGGGGTAAAAGTAATATGGTAGCCTTACTTCTTGACAAAGGGGCCAAAATTAATGCTTCTACTAGAGTAAGTCAATTTGCTTAATTTAAATCCATTTGTTTCAGCATTTGTAAACTATAAATTATGCATTTAAAATATAAAAATATAATCACAAAATGTTTTTATTATATAAGATAATTATATCATCATAAGCATTTTATTGAATTAATAAATTTATTAAGTACAGGTATCCCTCCTATAACATGGTAGATAGGTTCCTGAAAAAAACCGTGTTGTGTGAAACCATGTTATATGAGACCCAGACCATGTTGTGTGAAACCGTGCTATATGAGACCTAAAGCCAATTCAAAAAGATAGTTACGTTCCAAAACCAATTCAAAACAAATAACTTTCTTTAGTTCCAGATAAGTAACTTAATGTTAATTAAGAATATTAATAACACAAAACATAAAGAAAGAAAAAATATATATATGTAAGCCTTTAGAAAAACAATATACATAAAACAAAAGGAAAGAAAAAGTATACAGCCTATATAACATTCATATGATAATTATATCTTCCTTACCACTATTTTGTTAAAACGAGAACGTTTTTTTTTCCTTTAACAATATCAACTTCACTTTCTGAACTTTTTTATGCATTTAAAGTTGGTGTATCTTCTGCTCTCTTTACAAAATTTGTAATCTAACCTGCTGCAATCTGCTAGAAAACAATCATTCCTTAACATATATAGATCTTCTGCTTTCTTTACAAAATTTGTAATCTAACCTGCTGCAATCTGCTAGAAAACAATCGTTCCTTAACATATATAGCTAAAAAAAGTTTATGAATAAAAAAGTTTTTCTGCTCTTTCACATTCCTCTGTCGAAGAATAAAAACTTATTTTTTATCCAAGAACTGAATGTTTGGAATACAAAATACTCAATGGTTGCCAATTAACTCAATTTCAAATCAAAATTGAAAATAGACTACATATTGTCCCTTTCATGGCAAACTAGCAAAATTACAATAATTTTAGTAAAGTACTTCTCAAAGATTGCATTTTATGTGTGTATTGTGTGTCCCTAATATGGATTTACAGAAATTAATGAAAATGTTTTGTGTTGTAAGAGTGGAAACCTAATTTTCTAGATGTGTTAAGTAAGAACCATGTTGTAGAAGTACCATGTTAAATGCAGGTTTCTGCAATTTTCAAATTGTGCTAGAGTGAAACCATGTTGTAGGAAGCTGTGTTATAGGAGGGATACCTGTATTCTAAACTTTTGTTATTTTATCTTACATAAAAATCATTTTTCAATTTTTTAATATAAAAGATATATATTCTAAGTACTGCACATGGTATAAAAACAGTTTAATATGTTTTTCTCCCAAAATATTCAAGACAAACTTATTTTCCATTTTTGTTAGGCATAACTGATTGATCTAATGATCTTTTTTTAAGTCTAATCTATTTTATCCATAGATATGAAAGAAGATTTTATAATTTTGTAGTTTGATATATATTATCAGGACAGTTTAGAAATTAATGAAAAAATTAATTTTTATATTTATGTCTCATTTAATATATTGGTAGGATGCTAAATGGAGAAAAAATATTATTATGAAAAAAATCTAGATGAAGAAAAAATATTGTACCAAATTAGCAATTAATTTTGCATATATTAACATAAATTAATTTAATATGTTAAACATTCCTTAAATCATAAAAATATATGTGGCAAATGAATACAATAAAGAGAAAGCCCAACACTTGTTTTAAGGAAAAATATTTTCTATATAAATCAATGTATCATGTTTGCATTGATACATTGCATATATCAATGTATCTTTACATTAAAAACCACATATTTATAATTTATATCAGGGGTGGCCAACAGGTCGATCGCGATCGACCAGTCGATCGCGGGACGATTTGTAGTTGATCTTCGTAAGTTATCGGACGACTTTCTTACTGCATAGTGCCTTCTCTAGAAAAATAAAGCCAAAAAACGATTTGTAGTCGATCTTTGTAAGTTATCGGACGTCTCTCTTACTGCGTAGTGCCTTCTCTAGACAACTAAAGCCAAAATTTCATTGCTGAGTATGGCCCAAAACAGAATAGCCTGTAGCAGCAGAGCATTTAGATAAAATTCTAAATTTACTGACGATGACAACATGGCACCTATGAATTGACAGTTGTATAATTGAAAGTGAAGTATTGTGTTTGAGATTTATGAGTAAAGTAAAAGGAAAAAAACCGTGAAATATTGTGTTTGAGATTTATGAGTAAAATAAAAGGAAAAAACCGTCGCTGCTACCAGATATTCGTTTTGGGCTAATGTCGTTTAGGGATATGTGGTTTTGGCTCCTATCTCTACTCTCATCATCAAAGGAAGAATTTCGAAGGTAGATCGTGAACTCATTGTTAAACATATGAAGTTGATCTTAATGACAAACAAGTTGGCCACCCCTGATTTATATAATATTCATGATAAGAAATAAAGAGGCATCTTATCTTAAAATTACACTTCACATTCAAATAGTTTCCATAAAAATTATTATATTGTGTTATAAATGACAAACTGCAGTTATTTTTAATCATAAGTAGTTTTATTCTAAATCAGAAAATACTAATTATTATTTTATAATAAAAAAATTTATATTTTATATTGCAATACTTGAACATTCTGAATGGATTAAATCAAAACAAAATTATATTTTATATAACTGTAGTAGAGGCAACTCTTGATTTATGAAGCCTTAAATTATATAGTTTCAAAATTACAAAATTTGTACCTTTATAGATTTTGTTACTATTACACACAGTTTATATGAATTTCTACACATTCCTAGAAGCTTCTGTAAATAGAACAAAAGGGACCATCTGAATGTGTATTCTTCTCTGAATGAAAAGTGGGTGGAAACATTCAGAAACTGATCTGTAATTTTACCTCATATTACAAAACTTTGAATTACAAATTAATATGGCAGAATCTAATCCAGGCATAAGTTGAGGGTTACTTGTATATCCTTTACTAAATTTTTTCATATACAGACTAAAATTTCTTTGTAATGAATTCCACAATAATGAAATTTTCAGAACAAACAACTTTCTTAAATTTTAATGATTATACTATAGAAATCATATTAAGCAAACCTTATTTTAATAAAATAAAAATTTCAGTATAATGACAATTTCGTATAAAATTTGAAAAATTTTTCATACAATTTTTTGTATGAAAAATTGACTAAATTGATCACATGCAACGATAAACATCTATTATACATTTAACTTTTTTATGGATAGATTTGGAGTATTGCTTCAGCTAAATTTTACTTTCAAATGAAATTATTCAAATGAAGTTTAGTAATCAAAATGAAAGTTCAGTTGCATATGGGATATAAGCATTCTATATGTATTTGTACATGTCTCAAGTTTACAAATTTTACAAATTCATTATTTGCTAGTGCTTTAAGTACATTGAAAATAATGTAACATTTAAGTACTTTACACAGTTAGTTATTAAAAATTCTTTATTCAAAGTACCTTTGATTATTAACCATCATCAGTAAAAAATACAAGAATTAGAATTATAAACATTCAGATTGTATACATATGCTACAAGTTTTGGAAATTTTTAAATTTAACAAGAAGTGTAATAAATATACAAAAATAATAACAAAATTGAGGAGAACTTAACATATTTTAAGGATTGAACTAAGAAAACATAAAATAAAATCATAATAAAGAAATGATGTACATGTTCATTAGTACAAAGTTGAGTTAAGCATATTCAATTACAAAAAATCACATAAAATTAAATAATAAGTATTAAAAATAATTGATTTAACGTAAAAGTCCTTTAGCATAGATCCTTGCTTATGGGATTCTTCTGGGAGCTTACATTAACTACAGACTCAGAACTTATTCTCAAAATTATTTCTAAAATCTCCACTATAGACAACTCTTTATTAGTAAGGACTGTCCACTCCAATATATAAAGGATTTCTAATATAAAGGATATTCCTTTATATAACATCTAAAGGAATATCCAATTGGATATTCCTTTAGAATTTTTAATGCCATAGCATCCTACCAACTATCCAGCTGATAGGATGTTAGGACATTACCCTAAAGAGCCCTAGTTTGAATCAAAGTCTGGACAAATTTCATTTTTAGATAAGTATTAAAATTTCTAGTTAAGTTATTAATCAACAGATGGAGCCACATTAACTAAAATTTTTAATAATTGACTAATTTTTTATAATGGAAATTTTTGAACTGGGATTGTGTGCCAAAATACCAAACAACATATGAATACTTTTGATAGTATTTTTATATATAAAATTATGCATTCTATATTGTATATTCTGTAACATATATATTTTATACTGTAATTATTTATATACAGTGATACCTCGGTTCACGAACACAATCCGTTCCTTGACCCTGTTTGTGATCCGAAAAGTTCGTAATCCGAATCAATTTTTCCTATTGCAATTAATGTAAATCTAAATAATACGTTTTTTGTCCTAGAAAAAATTTTTAACATGTTATGGCTTTGTGTGGAAATAATACAGAAAGGAAATAAATAAAACCGTAATATTAGAAGAAAGCATGTTCAACGCCATCTTCACTAATACTTTTAACTTTTTGGGAGCCATAATAAGGGATAAATTTAATTAAAGAAAAAAACTAAAATATCAATACTTGTTGGAACTTTACTGTACCCATATGAGCTGGGCGAACTGGATTGCTGCTGGGGGCGAGGCTGTGCGCAGGGTTTTGTGCGCCGCGAGTCACGTGCGCTCCATACACTCCGTGCGTGTGTGTTCGTGAACCGAAGCATCGTTTGTAAAGCGAAGCAAAATTTGTTTGCAAATGGTGTTCATAGACTGATTTGTTCATGAACCGAGACGTTCGTGATCCGAGGTACCACAGTATATAAATTAAAAATAAATTAATATAATAATAAATGATAAATAACTTTTAATATATATAATTTACATTTAATATTATTAATTTTTAATAAAATTGTTTCATGATTTCTGTTTTTAGGATGGTTTAACGCCTCTACATTGTGCTGCTCGGAGTGGTCATGAAACTGTAGTAGATCAACTTTTAGAAAATGGAGCTCCCATCATAGCAAAAACTAAAGTTAGACATGATTTCTTTTTATATTTGAGTTGTTTTATATTAGAGTTTACATTGAATATATAATAAATTTAATATTATGTTGATACAAAACAAATATTAGATATAAATATTTTATTGTTTTACAGAATGGATTAGCTCCATTACATATGTCTTCTCAAGGTGATCATGTAGATAGTGCTCGCATTTTATTAAATCATAAAGCTCCAGTTGATGACATTACTGTGGTATTTATTTAAAATTTAATTTTTTTAAAGAATTAAGAAAATTTAATATTAATGTATTTTTAGTATATTATGTATTGATTTAAATTTTACATTATGAAATATAGTTATAAGAGATTTTATGCTGAATTAAATCATTTCAAATTTTAATTTTTCTGGAAAGATGATTATAATTATTTATATTGTTGTTTTAGGATTATTTGACTGCTCTTCATGTAGCAGCCCACTGTGGTCATGTAAATGTAGCAAAACTTTTATTAGATAGAAATGCTGATCCAAATGCTCGGGCTTTAAATGGATTTACACCTTTGCATATTGCATGTAAGAAAAATCGAATAAAAGTTGTGGAACTCTTACTCAAACATGATGCTTCAATAGAAGCAACAACTGAAGTAACTATTCAATTAATTGAAAAATTCTTAATTTAAATATTGAACTACAAAAGAAAAAATATATATATTTAATATTTTACAGTCAGGATTGACACCATTACATGTTGCCTCCTTTATGGGTTGTATGAATATAGTAATCTTTCTCCTTCAAAATGGAGCCAATCCAGATGTGCCAACAATAAGAGGTGAAACACCACTTCATCTAGCAGCCAGAGCCAGCCAAACAGATATTATTAGAATTTTATTAAGAAATGGAGCACATGTAGATGCACCTGCCAGAGTATGCAATACATATGTTTAAAATAAGTATATATAAAAACTTAAAATTATTCAAATTTTAATTTATAATTTTCATTTAAAAATTGGTGGAAATTTTATTTTATATTATAGGAAGAACAGACACCACTTCATATTGCAGCAAGACTCGGAAATGTGGATATTGTAAGTTTGTTGTTACAACATGGTGCAGCAGTTGACGCAACAACAAAAGATATGTACACTGCTCTTCATGTGGCAGCTAAAGAGGGCCAGGAAGAAGTAGCTTCAGTATTATTAGATCATGGGGCTTCTCTTACTGCAGCTACAAAGGTATTAATACAGTATTTTAATAAATATTTTATGAAATTATGGTAAAGAGAATTTATTATAAAATAATTTTAAATAATAGAAGGGTTTAACGCCTCTCCATATGGCAGCCAAATATGGAAATATTAAAGTGGCTCGCTTACTTTTACATAAAGATGCTCCTGTTGATGCTCAAGGAAAGGTAAATAAATACATATTAAAAAATTTTAAACTTCTATAAAATTATATTGTATTTATACGGCAATCTCTCATTATCACAAATCATAAAGATCATGAATGTGTTCTTCAGGATTCATGAATATCACATTGTATGGATAACAATCTACATCATACAAAGATTGTTATCCATTGATGGATAACAAATCTTTGTAGATGGTTTTTAGAAAGAATGCAGGACTATCTCTACACTATACATTCACCAGATCAATTTATAGATTGTCTATTCCAAATAGGTCTGCTTTCTGATGAAACAATTACCATCATAGATTTTAATAGTTTATATCCATCTGTCTATATTCCTACAATATGTAGTTTATTATATAGATTTTTTGTTGTGCAAATCACAAATTCTGCAGCTATACTTAGCATTTTGAGAGACTTTGTGCATATATTATTTTATGATTCCTATTTTCGATTTAATGGCAATTTTTATCAACAAAGCAGAGATGTATTCATAATTAGATAAATAAATATAAATTATTAAAATTCATGATAATTGCTTTATTTGGAGCTGTCCTACTTGGAATAGACAATCTATAATTCAGGCCTTGCCGTGCTATGATACAGAGAGGCGACCTTATCAGGCGGCACTGTAAAGGGGTGGGATAAGCAGCGAAATCAAAATATTTAAGGGGCAGCATTTTGAAGACTTGCATCGTACTGAGAAAAATCTACCACATGGTACTAGTATGATTTATTACCAGGATTATTTCAGAGTTAGTTTTAAAATTTAAGGAAAGTAATATTCTATTGATATATACTGCATAAATCAAATTATATTGTGGATACTTAGACAATATCTTTGTAGTCTAAAATAGACCACACTACATCCAACAAATAATCAATGCCTCTCTAATGAGTTTCTAGGACTTCCTCTTTCATTAGATCATTCTAGTATCATTAATATTCATTTCTTAGATGTCAAAATAAATTTAGAAGACCTAGAATATATAACAAGGGTTTATCAAAAGCTTTCCTTCACTCAAACTACTATCAGGGTGGTCATGTACTTATAAACATATAAAAAGTCAAAATTTAGAATATTGTTTAAAAGAATCTTTACTCTCTGCTATAATTTAATTAATAAAATTGAAGAGTTTAATATTATTATTCAGTATAGTTTTACTCATGGATTTTCATACAGATTCATGTATAATATTTATCATGAAATTTATAAAAATTGTAATAATAAAAATTAAAAATTTAATATCTCATCCTGCTAATATTGTAGATAGAAGATGATCACCCTAAATTTTACATTATCTTAGACTATAATGCTTACCTTTATAAGTTAAAAAGAAAAAAAAAAAAAAATGAACTATAAAATAGCTTTTAAAAGATTCTTTTAAACTTAGTTAAAAGAGTCTACAATCTTTAATGCATTAAGGAATGATAAATATGATTATGATCACAATTTAGCCTCTAGAGCAGTGATTCTCAACCACTGTGCCACAGCACACTAGTGTGTTTCCAAACCTTTGACAGTGTGCCGCGAAAAACTAAGAATGAATTATATGTATGTAATTGGATGAATCATATATATTATTAGTTAAATGTGGTTGCCTGGATATCTCTTTTGCAGTCTAACCACTGTACCGATTCCTATAAATAGGATATCGTTAGAAAAATCATCCTCAAATTTCTGTGACAGGCAAAATTTTTGACCTTATTCATAATTTAAAAAGTAAGGAATAAAAATTAAATTAAAATTATAGTTTCTCTAAAAACACAAAATCCGCAGATGGCGCTATAACTTAATAAGGGCCGCCATTTAATGATCCTGTGTATGAGTATGTCTATAATCTGAATGTAATAAATAAGAATAAATATAATAATCTGTTAATAAAAATTCGGTTGTTAAATCTAAATTATTATATAAAATATTTAGGTGTGCCGCCAAATTTTAATATATTAAAATGTGTTCCTCAACAGAAAAAAGGTTGAGAACCACTGCTCTAGAGTCTATAAGATACCTGTTTATAATTATTTTAGGAATAGAAAAGAATAATATATAGAAAAAATGTATAGGAACTTAAAAGATAGAATTAAAGAACATAAAAATGCTATATTTGCAGATAAATTGCCAATAATACTAGCCTCTATATCTATGAATACAATTTGCAAATTCATTAGCAATGAAGCTAAAGTGATAAAACCCATACTGTTTAATGTTAACTAAAAAATTGTGAAGGCCATAAAAATATTAAAAAGAAAGACAATACATAATGTTATGAATGACACACTACCAGAAGAACTTTCCTACTCATGGCTATGGTATATACTTGCAAAATGCTTCTAGCATAATATTTATTAAAATATATAGAAATATTTTTCTGTATGATTCTTATGTAATATAAGCTTAGACTCATATAAAATAGTGTAATTAAAGTAATTTGCTAAAGAACATTTATTTTATGTAAAATAACAAAAATTAAGTTAGTTTATTTATGAAAATTATATTTTTATATTTTTAATTCATTAAATATTAGATAAAAAGCTTATTCAACTCAGTTGCTTAAATTTTAAAGATTTTAAAAAAGATTTTTGAATTTAAATTCTTTAGAATATAATGTTTTATTCTTAAGTTGTATGCAGATGATGCTGCAAACAGAGCTGAAAGTTATGTTTTATTCATGTATTATATTGATTTAAACTTATAATTTTTCTTCTAAAAAAAGCATGACTGTTTTTAATCAGTTCAAGAGCAAATAATAATCTTAGAATATCTTGAATCAATAAAATTTTTCTCTATATAAACAAAATCATTATTAACAAGAATTGGATTTGAGAGAGATTATTGTATAAACACTTGTAAAATTACACATTAATTTATATTTAATTTTTCTTTGAATTTAATCACAAGATATTCAAATTATTTAGTTCTGAAAAATGCTATTAAAATATGTAAATTGAAGATTTATTTTAAATATGTTTTTTAATATTTCAGAATGGAGTTACACCACTTCATGTCGCAGCTCATTATGACCATATTAATGTAGCACTGTTACTCTTGGATAAAGGGGCTTCTCCTCATGCTACAGCGAAAAATGGTTATACTCCTTTACATATTGCTTCCAAAAAGAATCAAATGGATATTGCTACAACACTTTTGGAATATGGAGCAAAAGCAAATGCAGAGTCAAAAGTAAATCATTTTTTTGTAATTACATAGCATTAATAATTATAGATTAAATACAGTTTTTCCTTAAATTATGTGGCATATGCAATCAGTAAGATTTTTGTATAAGCATTGCCAAAAAAAAATCACAATATAGTAGGTTCCCTACTTATGCAGTTTGTGTGTTCTGAAAATTTCTGTATAAACTGAAAATTGCCTGGCCATCAACACTTAAATTTGATATATTAGCATCTATATTGATAAACAGAATGGTCAGATAAAATTAATGAGATATTATGAGCATAGATATAAATATTTTAGGATATAAATAAAATTTTTTCATAAATATTGTTTAATGAATTTTTCATTCACATTTTATGTAAATCTAGCATATATAAAAAGAGGATATAAATAAAATTTTTTCATAAATATTGTTTAATGAATTTTTCATTCACATTTTATATAAATCTAGCATATATAAAAAGACTTAGACATCCTTGGTCATCTTTCAGATGTATAAACACGCCTACCAAATTTTGTTTATCTAACACAAGTCTTTCTTGGTGTTGGGATTTTTTTTTCCGTCAGTGTATATCCTATTGTATGTTAATCCCTATTATTTGAAATTATTACTATCTCTGAAACTGCAGAACTTAAAATTGCATAAATCAGGGACTTACATTAAACAGAAAAACTTTTATTACAATTAAAGAAACATTTTCAGCTACATACAAGTGATCTAAGTTAGTTATATTATCTCAGTTAAATTTTCTGTTGAAAGGTAACAATTAGCTAGAATCCAAATATACAAGTATGTTTCAAAAAAATCTAAATTGTTATCCTATAGGACAGAAAGAGAAATATTTTTAGATTAAGACTAGTCTAAATATTTCTTTAGTCACTTTAAAATTTTTTCTGCCAAGTACTGTGTTTTTGATTTGTTATTAGATACATTCCTAAAAATGAATTTTTAGAATGAAAAATGCCTTTGTAATTCTGGTATATTTTCCTAATAACAATAACTTTATAAACAATAAGTGCATTTTGGAAAGTTTGATTAAAATTTAGTTTTATTATATTCTTGAAATGTCTTGCAATAACACTTTTCAAAATTTTTACAAAGATAGCTAGATATATTGTTATCTTGGTAGATTCATCAGAATCATCTTATAGTGAACTCTTAAATGATTAGATGCTTAATTTTTATTTAAAAAAATGATGTAAAAATTACATTGAAAAAACACAGATATCAAATACTTTTGCCTTTTTAAAGAATTCCTATTAATTATAAATCAATCTACTTCAAATTTCCAGTTTTAATGTTGTCATTGATCATTGTATAATAGTTATAAAGGTTTAAATAATGAATAAGGAAAACTTCTTATTTTATATATTAAATAAAAGCAAACAATAAGCCAAAAAAATAAGGTAAATTGTTTATTCAAAAACGTTTTTGGCTATCCATGTAGCCCCCCTCAGTTATAATGAGTAAGGTAAATTGTTTATTCAAAAACGTTTTTGGCTATCCATGTAGCCTGCCTCAGTTATAATGCCGAAAACGTTTTTGAATAAACGATTTATCTTACTTTTTTGGCTTATTGTTTGCTTTTATTTAAGATTTAAATAATCTGTAAATTTTAGTTCTATAAAATATTAAAATATTTTATATGTTTATATAAGAGTTTATTTAACAAATATGAATTATATTTGCTAATTTTACTAAAATCATTTTTCTTAATAAAATTAGAATTTTTTGTATTTTTATATTTTCATTACAAAGAAAAGACAAAGAAACAATAAAGCTTTGTCTTTTCTTTGTAATGCTTTGGCTTAATGTTATCAGATGTTATGGATGAAAACCACATTTCAACAAGAATGGATCAGTAAACAAAGAGCAATCATCCATTGACTGTTGTTAAGGCAGGAATAAAGAAAATTTTAATTGAAGAAAGTTATATAAATGATGACTTTGTCTGTAATGTCTTATAGATACAATTAAACAAGTTTAATGTGATATTGTCTATATTTCTGTACCATTATCCAATAATAATCAAAGAAAATAAATTTCACCATTTATTAACCATGTCACTGTTTAGAAGAAAATCATATTTTGTTGATAAGCTTTCTGACAAGTAACATTTATACTTATGTAATATATACTTATATTGTTATCAGATTTAATAATAATTATTGATTAATTGTAATATAATATGCTATTTTTACATTTTCATTAAAAAAATTAATTAAAAATAGTTGTTATAAAATTATATTAACAAAAAATTTTAAAAATCAAAATTACATAAAGTGGGGAAATCTGTATAAATAAAACAGATGGTTTCATTTTAATGAGTAGTTCAATAATCAAAGTTAAACTTCAAAATGCATATTTAAATATCAATATAATATTTTAAAAATAAAATTACAGTTAGAATGTCATACTTTATTAAAATAATTCAAAAGTAATAATTCTTTCATTTCTAGATAAACCTTAAAAAGTCAATATATAAAAGCACTTAAACAAGAAATTTTATTATAAAAAAGTAATATTTCTAGTCCTTTCAATAAGCCTAAAGCTGCTTATCAACACGAAGAAAATAAAAATGAATGCATTATTACTTTCATTTTCTTTATATTAAAAACAGTTATAGGCTTATTGATAGAATTAAAAATATTATTGTTTTATAATAAACTTTTCTGCTTAAGTGCTTTTATGTATTGTTTTTTAAGGTTTATCTAGAGATAAAAGAATTTAAATATCCAGGATTTGTCTATCACAAAGAAAATCAATATGCTATGACATTGAAAAATTAGGCAAAAATATAAAACATAGATTACTAATACAAAAGTAAAATATATAAATAAATATACCTCAGCTTACAATGATTTGTACTTATGATGGTGATGTAATCAGTAAATACTGTGATTAATCAATGCATTTCAATGGATTTGAGTTCCTGACAACAACAATGACCTGATATATGGAAATATCATTTCTTGTCTCTGGTTCTTGTAGTTTTGTGTTCTTTATATTTATTAAGGTAATGTATAGTATCCTAGTAAAATTTAGTTGTCAAAAATCATAATTTTTAGGGATTTCTGATCAAATTTGTCTTATAACTTATAGTGGAATTTATAAGTCAAGGACTACCTGTAGATAGGTATATGAGATATATAAAATAAAAACTAATGTACAGTATTTCTAGTTTAGATATTTCTAAATTATGTAAATTTAACTTTATATAAATTATTTCTGTAAATTTTTAACTTACAGAAAATAAATATATAATTGTATATGTAAGTTACAGGTGTTCCCTTATGGATGAATAACTTGAAATATGCAGCAGAACTTACTGATAGTCTTCTTCTGAAAGAAAAAAGTTTTTTTCAATAAATACTGTATAAATAATAAATATGATAATTCAGAAAATTTTTAATTATAAAAATAATTATTTTTTTTTAAATTTAAAAAAAAAAAAAATTATTTTAAATATTTTCTTGTAAATTTTATTGTTTATTATATTAAATATTTTACAAATAAGCTAATTTTTTTCAAATTACAAATGTTTTACAAAATCAATGGAAAACAAATAAAAGTAAAAATGTTATAAAAATTGTTATTTTATTGATATATAAAATAAATGAACACATTTTATACTATTTTAATAAAAATATATATCATTGACATAAATTTCATAAATAAAATCAGTTTGATTTCAATATTGTAGTTTGAAAATTACATTAATCTTTGGATGCCAACAATATATTGAAATTAAACCTAATTAATATGCAAAAAAAATATGAAAATTCACTTAATTTTCATCAAAATCTTTTGAAAGCTTCAGTATTTATTGCATTTTTTTATTCTCTTTCTAACAGTTTAAGCATTTTTTGGAATTTTATTTTTGCAATTTTTTGTTACATTTATGAGATCATGGAAAACATAATGTTTTTATATGAAATTTTAACCATCCAATAAAATAATTAATATTTTTAAATAGCAACAAGTCCTCTGAACAAAATTTGCCATAAATGAAGAAATTTGGCAGAAATTTTCAGAAATTATTTATAAAAAACAACAAGTTATGTAATTTCTGTTGAATGAAGTTCCACCATATAATTATTAAAAAATTATATGAATTCATTGAAATATTGCCATTTTTATTAATATTTCGTATTTATTGACTTGTTCTTACTTCATTAATACAATTTTTACTAATACTTTTATAAATTTTTTATTTATAATCAAAAAATCCTAACATATATGAAAATGGTCTAATCTTGTAAATAAATAACTATAATACATTTTCTGTTCCTCTAATTGGACTGCAGATGGTTTATTGTAACTCTGCACCCAATAGCACAAATTCATGTGCAAAGTAAACTTGGCTATAACCTCCTGGAAAGTGAGTGGTTGCTGTAAAGCAATAAAGGTGCCATGCTCCTTCAAATGGCCTGAGGGTATTTACATTTCATTTTTCGTGATTTTTTTCCTAAATTTTGGTGAAACTGTAACAAAAAATGAACAATTAAGATTTATTTTAATAGAAGTAACCAATATTTTTTTTATTATCTACAATATGTTTTTTAATTTTCAGCATTTTATATAACTCATTTTATGAAAAATTTGACTTTTTCTAAAAATTTCAAAGATAGCATTTATCAAATTGCATAATCAGAATACAGTGGTACCTTGGTTAACGATGGTAATCCGTTCCAACGGAACCATCATTAACCAAACAGTGGTACCTTGGTTAATGACGGTAATCCGTTCCAGGATTACCATTGTTATCCAAAGCACGATTCCCCATAGGATTTAATTGAAAATTGATTAATTCGTTCCAGGCTCCTTCCCACGATTCCCCATAGGATTTAATTGAAAATTGATTAATTCGTTCCGGCTCTTCCCACATAGTAAATATTAAAAATGCAGGTATTACAAATTTATATTTTAAAATCGCAATTTAAATCTAATAAACATTCACAAAAATTAATTTCATAATAATTTTTACTTTCATAAAAATTTGTATTTTTTATTTTTTTTCCTTTCTCTTCTCTCTTTAAGAATCCAAACAAAATAAATCAGAGATTCACAATAAAAAATCTCGGTTGTCTTTATATCAAAACAGTCTCTTAAAGCCAAATTATACCAATAAGGATAAACTAGACATAAAAATATTTCCCTGAGGAAAATATAAATTTTATTATCGATAACTACCGAAGTGTAATCTTTACCAAAAAATCTCAGTTTGAATTCCCTAAAGGATTAGTCAATTTTAGAAGAAGGTATTGTAACATTTTTATTTTCTTATCTGTTGTTTTTAACACTTGTTCTTTTAAATGGAAAGTTATAAAAACAAGTCCCCATCTTCGCTTTGTTTCCTTATTTTTTATTTTTTGAAAAGTTTTTAAAATATTTTGTCTAAAAAAATCTAAACAAAATCTATATTATAATAACAATACAATATTATATATATCATATCAACTTCTTCTTCCAATTTAAATATTTTAAAAAATTTATTTTTTTCCAAAAGGAATTTACTATTTCCTGAATGACTATAATTAGCATCTAGTTTCCTGAATAGTCGATTAATATTATATATACATTTTATAGTCTTTAATTTAATTTTAATTCATCTGTTGCTATTTTCATTCAGACTGCAAAACAAAAAGAAAAATTCTGAGTAACTTCAATAATAAAGATGTAAGCCAGCTAATAAAGGATAAATTTGTAAGAGCGAATCTAATTATTACGAATCTAAGAGCGAATCAGTGTACGGAGGTAAATGATTAAAATAATAACCGCGATCGATATAATCTTCTCTGAAAGATATAAACTTAATCAGTGGTCTGCTAACAGCTGGCTAATGGCGTCGTTTCCAAGCCCACTAAACGCTCTTCTAATTCAACGTCATCATAATTCAACAATATGCTAGAAGACGTTTTACCATACAAATGCGTTATTATTTATAATAATAATTTACTTCTCATTACTTCGTTTACTCTTATAAAGTATACGATTATGACAGATAAATGAAATATAAACATGATGCTTATTTTAAGAGTCGAAATAGCATTTTGATGTTATCCACAGAAAATATCTAAATATTCTGTAAATCGAAACTTTTCTTTTACGATTTGTCTAATATATTAAAAGCTAATCCTCGTCATTTCTGATATGAAGAACAGATATTATACATCAATGCATCTTCGAATCTGAATTATTAAAATTCTGGATGCAAGACTCATGAGAAATCATTTATAGTAAACGTGGGCTAAACCAAGACGATTTAAAGAAAAAATCGTATATGAAATATAATAATCATACAATTCCAGAAAGCAAACAACTTTTCACTTAAACCAACCACCTACACTTGAAAACTCGTCAAATTCAAGGACGTATAATGTAGTCTTTATTCGCCAACCTGTTTCTTTGAATATTATAAACAAGATTGTGAAGCAATTACGAGCGTACATCCCACACAAGAACAAATATCATAATAAACACCCCTTCTTTCCAATCCCACAATGTACACAACACACCCAGCATCATTTTGGGTTAATAGCCCGTGCTATCCAGACATCAACCGAAAAGCCGACAAAAGAACCTTGATATACGACATCAGATAAAAGCGGACAACCTCTGGACTCCAAAAGCTATTCAACACATTAAAAACAAGCAAGAGGGAGAGAAAAACGTTTTCGGGATGGCTGTGACGTAAACGTTTAAACTAGCACCGGTCGATTACGTCGTCACTTAAATGCACACGTTCCCCAATGTGTCGAGAAGCGCTAATTCGATGAAGCTGAACTACTTACAACACACTTCTTGGAAACATTTCTTAATGTTGCCCTAAAAATGAATAACTTTTAAACTCTTTTCAACTTAACTAATAAAAAAATCACGCAGAAGCACAATAAACATATTCATACCATATGTATATTATGACTAGCAATTCTGAATTTATTAATTACAACGATGTAATTAATTTAAATGTGTTAAAATATATAATTAAAAATCTTAAAATATAATTAGAAAACTTTAAATATTTTGAACAACAAAATATTTAACAGAAAATGTGTTTAAATACAAGTTTAATGATTTTGAAACAAACAACCGACACACGTAGTTAAACTGAATTCGAAAAAAATTGCAAATGATTTGTGTTCCACACGTGTCCAATAAAATCAAGTGTATCGCGATTGCATCTTATGGAAAACATTAGCTAATTGTCACGTGTTAACACGGACGTTTTGAGTATAATAGTTAACATATGTGACTATTTATGTGTAAAAGATTGCTGTGAAATAGACTAATTAACCTGTAATAAAGTGTTTAGCGGCTTTCAGTTGAAAGCGCCATTTTATATTTCTTGTATTATATGTCATTACTTTTTAGTGTTTTTATGGTTAAATGAACTTTTAAAATACGGTAAAAGAAATAATATAACGAAATATTCGGAGAAATTCTAACTATACAAGTTTATGTCATTATTTTCGGTAATACAATCGTTCCTATTATCTAGCTTGATATTTAGGTCTAGGTACGATGTAGCGATATATCGAGGGACGTTGTTTGAACTTTGAACCATTAGTCGGTTGTTGAAGATGGTTACCATGACAACAGTCTTGCGTAATTAACAGGGTACCGGGAACTTTAATTAAGTCAACGTGCTCTCCTGCCAAATTGAAGAGGGCTGTCATCCTTCCGTCTGTGACGTCATGTAGAAGGCTCGTTCATTTTATCTAAGGTGGTACAACCCAGTTTGGAATCTTCCAACGTCCAAATAGCCAATTATACGATTGTTTCTTAAAGAAAACATTTATAACTTTTCAATTATTTAATTATTTTTTTTTATTTAGAAAAGTTGCCTTTAATTTATTTATGTAACATAGTAAGAATTTTATTTAGATAATTGAACACCCATTAAAAAAAATAATAATAATAATTCACGTAATTGCTTAAAACTTTATAAATGTTGATATATTTTAAACAAGAGTTTTAACAAAAAGAAAGACTTTTTGTTGTATAGCACGGAGTTCACAAAAAATTACTGTACATCATTTTTAATAATTTAGGAAAATAAAAATATAAAATTTAACAATTAGTTCTATAAATTATAAAAATAAACTCGATTCTTCGTGAAGTAAATGGAATTTAAAATTTTATTAAATAATTATAGGCCTATTGTTGGAAGAATTCTTATGTTTAAGAGATCGTTTTCTCAAACTTTAACATAAAAAAAGCTGAAAAAAATCTATTGTTGGAAGAATTCTTATGTTTAAGAGATCGTTTTCTCAAACTTTAACATAAAAAAAAGCTGAAAAAAAAAATAGAATTTAAATATTTTCAGTCTAAAAATGCCGTTGAATTTAATGTTTCATGTTGTAAACAAACAAATTATCAATAATTATTTTTTCTCATTTAATGAGAACTTTTCAAAAAATTATTAGGTCTAAAATATTTTAGATTTGATAAAATTTCTTAATAATTTTCCAGCAATACATATTTGATTGAAATATCTGGCATGTCAGATTTATGTTCTACAAATTTGTCAAAGGCGTGAGATGATCTGCAACATTGCGGTAGATAAGTTATCGTTTTTCGGAACTATCAAAAATCAAAGATAACGTTAGAGTTGATACCAGATGTGGCTTTAATGTTTTGTTACCGATGACGTCACTTAATTGTATGTCCTTCTAACCCAAACAACGGCTCTTACCGGTGACAGACTTTAATTACTATCCAACTTCCCTCAGTTGTTTTCACAGGTGGCAGAGCAGTTGACGTCAGTGGATCTTAAACAAAAGGACCTCTACCCTTCGTCTGTTTGGATAACGAGAGTGAGGTAGGAATGATTAGTTATAGAAGCCGAGACTCTATATTTACGTTAGAGAAGTAGTCGAATTTTATTGGTTAAAGTGTCAATTGTGGTTTAGTTCATAAAAAAGAAATCAGGTAAAGGTGCTGAATTATATCAAAAGTTAAAGTTAAAATACAATATCCTCATTTCGTTACTTTTTAAATTTTTGATATACTGTATTTCCAAACAATTAAAAAATGAAACAAATACAGTAATTATAATTAATAGCCATTAAAAATGGATGAAAGTTAAAGTTTCAGTTATTAAATTTAATTAACTTAATCGAAAGTCTTTTATAAAAATCAAAGCTTTTCTAGAAGATTTCATTAACATGGATAAAAAATATTTCCATCTATTTCAAAAAAATGGGATTTTAAAATATAATTAATAAATGCATTATAAACTTAAAAATTAAATTTATTCTTTAGTCAATCTTCATCTTATAGCCAGACTAACTTTCACTTTTTAAAATTATAAACTCAGAAAATTTTTAAGAATCTCTTTAATAGATACAGTCCGAAACTATAAGGTATACAAATCAATACACCTTATAGTTTCGGACTAGGCATATATTTAAATACATTAAGATTGATCTAATTAATCAAAAAGCTTTAAAAAAATCCTATTTATTCAAAGAGCAATAAATAAATTATAGCAGATCTAAGACTTTAGAATTTCCTTTTAAGGAAAGATATTACGGAAACGTGTTCGACAATAGATGGATTCGTGAGTTAAAAGAGCTAGTGGTATAGTACATATAATAATGAATTAACAATTCGAAGGTCGGAGCCTTAAGCTTATCGTGACCAAAAGTGTAATTCTAGCCTATTTCACACGATTTAAACTTATCCAGGTCAGTCAGAGATATTAAATATTGTCAAAATTAGCCCGAAGGCAGCTTTCTTGTGTCACAATGTTAATTAGACTAAAGTCACGGGATAGGATAAGATCTATTTTATTAACAGAATGAGCTCGTTAATATGTCAGTGATTCTATATAGAATCTAAATTTTATTTTATTATAAAAATAGCGTGCTAATTTTACACTTGTAAAGGAATAATTCCATATTTATCACGTAATGAAAAAGAATTAAACACGAAAACATATTTTTGAATCTCTCAATTCCAAAATGGAATAAAATTAAATGGAAATCGGGTTTGCCTGATTGTCCGTCAATACGATAAATTTTGTAAATATTATCGAATTTGAATAAAATTCACATATGTTTTCATAATAATTGGAAATAGAATTAAATATATAATATAATTAGCTAATTATTACAGATACCAGTATTTAGAGATCAGATCAACTATGGAGTTGATATCAATATAAAATTAATAGATAAAAATATCTAAGAAAAATCGATGAAATATTGATATTATGGAATTTTAACTTCGGAAATTCATTTATAAAAATATGAATACTGTACAGTATTTCGAAAGCAATTTAAATTTGATAAACTATCAAAACAGAAAAGCGAAAAAAGGATTGAAAAAATTAAAATATTATTTAGTAAAAATTGTGCACGGGAATTTACGACCACACTAGGTATTTAAAAATACTTATTAATTTATTCATTATGGTATAATTATATTATTAAAATGGCAAAAATTATTAACAAACTTACAAGATCACTGTCATCATCATCATCATCAAGTGATTTAACTTGTTCTAATCGCTTTGCCTTTTCTTCATCAGATACTTCTTCATCTGATGAGTATATTGAAGGCCGATCTATTACATTGAAATAAAAATAAATTTAAGATGCCAAATATATAGTGGCCAAATTTTTTAATGACATACACCAGGGGTCGGCAAACTGTGGCTTGCAAGCCATGCAAAGAACCACGTAAGGCCACATATTGCTTCGAAGTAAAACTAAAAATGAAAATTAAACTATCATAATTTTATTTATAAATTTTTACAGAATTTCATTCATAAAATGGTGATTTCATTCGTTTTATAGATCTCACAAAACTTTGTGGCATTAAGATGTGCAAAGCCTGATGTCAGGGAAGAGAAAGCGAAGGTGGAGGGGAATATACAGAGGAAGTAGAGGGGATGGTTGAATATATGGCTTAATTTTTTTGTGATTTTTCTTTGATTAATAAAGATATATTTAATATTATAAATTGTTATAACATTACTTTAAATTTTCTTTTGTAAAAATATATTTATGGCTCTCAAATAATTTTTAAATTGTTGTGAGGGAAAGATTTGGCTCCTCTGTCTCAAAAGTTTGCCGATTCCTGACATACACTAATAAAACAATTTATACAAAATAAAATTTATAAAAATACCAATATGAAATGCAATTTCAGACTAATTCATCTTCAGTGTGTCTGAGAGTGAATTTTATACTGATATTTTTATTAGGCTGGTTTTGTGTACATTTAAAATAACTAACCTCTTAAAGCTGCACCTCCTTTTTTATATTTATTTTTTATAGCAGCAAGAGAAATGGCACCATCATCATCTTCCTCATAACGATCAGATTCCAAATAAGATGCACTAAGACCACGATTATGAGCCTTCTCTCTAATGCGTCTTTGTTTATTTTCTCTTCTTATAGATGCTTTAAGTCTATCTTCTTCTTTCTAAAAAAAATGAAATACATGATTCACATTTAAATTTAAAAAAATTATCTACAAAATTGAACAAAATAAATTTTTTTCGAAAAAAGGATTAAAAAAATTAAATTATTATTTAGATAGATGAAAATTTCTTACAACAATTTTTTAATCCCCTTATAAAAAGATTTTAAAAACATAAAAATTCTTAAGAATGATTTAAATATAGACTAGTAAGAATAAGTTAACAATAATAGTTGCATTTGATCTGAAATACGAACCATCTAAAAGTAACATTTAAAATATGCAAAAAATGTAAAAAAAAGCAGTTCCACGACCCCAACTTCAGAGGTCTATATCTCATCTTGAGATGTTAAGATTAAAGAGAAGTCGAATTACTCATGACTTTTCGCTATAGTATTGTGTTAACATTTTTCTTTCACTCTTTTTAAAATCAACACACTTAAGCTTAAACTTATATGAAGACTATATCTACTTTTAAATTTTAGATTAAATTGAAATTAATATAAAATTAAATAAGTTTAGTATGTAAAAAGAGTACAATTATATATAGGCTCCCCTTATAAAAAGATTTTAAAAACATAAAAATTCTTAAGAATGATTTAAATATAGACTATGATTGAAAATTCCTTTTACATTTCTCCTCATAATATATTAATATAAAAAACAAAATAATAATCCAAAATTACTTTGATCATTTCAGAACGATGAGCTTCAGGATCTTTTCCAACATTAGGTAATACTCGTATTTTCTGTGTCTTTTGATTTCTATCTGCTAATGATAGAGTCATTTTGCGATGAGTAAAGCTGTCTGTTGAATGAGGTCTATGAAAAACAGAATAGACTTTTATTACATCATATTGAAAAAATATCATAATTATGTTTATATAAGATAAATATTAGCATACCTAAATGTTAATTTTGTTCTAAATACAGCTTGACCCTGTAAACCTGTCCCTTGACGGATAAATAAATGATTATGGTCTCCCTGCATTAATAACTGTCGATGAATATCAAATATTTCAGAACCTAAATGAAGTGACAGACTAAAACAAATTCATTTTTAACTGTAATTAAAAAATAAATACAGCCAAACCCTGATAAGATGCCACCATCCGTTTGGGGTGATTTGGTGGCTAATTGGGGTTGGCGGTTTATCAAAAACACATGTTATGTAGAAATGATAATAAACTCCAAATTTATTAAATTTAATAAAATACAGTACATTTATATTTAGCATACAAACTTAACATTTCTAAACACCTCTATATTTAAATTTAATAAAATACAGTACATTTATATTTAGCATCCAAACTTAACATTTCTAAACACCTCTATACTTTACAATATAATATACATACTGTATATGTATAGTAGTATATAGACATGTTCATCTGCTGTTCTGATCCTCTATTTTGATTTCTCTATAAAACACAATGTACACAGTTTACTGAACAGTATCTTTATTTGCTTGGTATGCAATATATGATGAAAACAATCTGGTTTTTACAATCTTAAATTTTCTACAACCTAGGTATGAACCAGGCTTAAAGAAAGACAATTAACCATTGACTTCATCTCTCCCACCTGCTGGTTACAAATGAATCCAGAGAGCTTTTAATACTGTATATACAGTACTTATGAACTTTGGGATATAAGACACCTTATATGCCCCTGGAGGATTAACGAGGACAAATATAATACAAAAGGAATATTTGTTTAGATGTTTCTACTGGCAGATGGCGTCATATTGTGGTTTGCCTAATCCATTAACATAGGGAAGATCTATTCCACCAAATTTCTTGGTGGTTAGTGAGGGTGGCAGCTTAATGGGGGCATCTTATTGGGATTTGACTATATTTGTAAAATAAATATATATATATATAATATTGTTATAATATTTTTATTTTAAGTATATTTACCTTCCATCAGACCATCTGATAATTCTTGCATTACTTTCTCTTATCTGATTTCCAAGTTCATCATATCTATTCCTCCATCTAACTGTATTTTCTACCTATGATAATAAAAAATATTATTATTTGATATGAATATATCAATCATAATTATGTAAATATTTTCTTTACTGAAAAAATTGCTATATTTAATAAAAATTTTTATAAAAATTGCTTAAATGAATCAAATATTAATTTATCATTAATTTCTAATTTCTCTTTCTAATTTTTAAAATATGTATATATTCATATATATCCTAATTTATGAAGCTCTCATATATAAAACTTCACTTACAAATAAAAAACAACATACAGTGGTACCTTGGTTAATGACTGTAATCCGTTCTAGAGACTATATCTACTTTTAAATTTTAGATTAAATTGAAATTAATATAAAATTAAATAAGTAATGTAAAAAGAGTACAGTTATATATAAATAATAAATATCACTATTTTGTAATCATAATTATAATAAAATTGTATCCTATTTACTCCATTTTATTATAAAATTAAGAGACATTTTAAAATATTTGAAATTATTGACTATTTTAGTATATTATAACAGTTGCAGGTAAGAATTTATAAAAAACGAAGTTGCAAAGATTTTTTTTAAACAGAAATATTATTCATAATTCTTAATATCATTTGAAAGTTAAATCTAATATATATCTATTTACAAACTGCTTCGAAAGAACTACTATTGTCAAAGCGAGAGTCTCGTCATCGAAAGCAGACCAACAGACAAACTGGCAAAAACATGTAAAATATAATTATATAAGAAAAAAGCATAGCAATCACCATAGCAACCTGAGAATGCAAACCCGTTAACAAAAGAGCTGGTGAATCGGGTCCGATATCCGCCTGGGATTCTAACCAAGATCTCGTTCATAACCAATAATGATGTTGACTTTTTAGTACAACCCGCACGCAGGTGATAACCCGCATCCGGGATATAATATGTGCAGCATCCCAAGCGAATCCCGTCTCGTAGTGTAACAAAAGCCACCGCAAACAGTAACTTTAGAAAACCTGTTGAATGACAAAATGTCGATTTTCTGCTACTCTTTCAGAGGAAGGTAATTATCCTGTGCTTCGTTCGCTCTTTATTATAGTAAAATCGTACGCGTAAGATATCGCTGTGCGAAGGGACGTGTTCGTGTTTATTCGACTTGTAGGTAATAAGGTAGTAGCACGAATCGATCGTAGGGGTGCGATAATAAATCCAATCTTGAGCTATATTTTCTATTCGCCTTGGGACTCTCCGAACTGACGACAATAAAGTAGGATGCGTGGAAATGAGAATTGGTCGGGATAGAGGTCCCAATACGACGTGACGTCATCAGCGTATCTTTTCCGGAAAATTTTCTCCCCAGTTTGTAATTTGTATTCCAACCGTGACTAAGCTTTAGGAATTTAGTGGAAACGATGAGATTTTAACTCGCTTTTTTCCTACCGACAGGGAATTTTAAATCATTTTTGATAATCTACTATCAATAAAATGCGCTTTTAAGATGTTTGTTGTTAAGATGGGTTTGGGGTGAATGTCGATGGTTAGGTAAGACTGATGAGGTTGCTTCCTTTACGAGTATTCCCCGTTTATGCTCATAGCGCTCATAGCTGTTGTATGCTATTAACAACGATAAGATTCCTCTCGTCGATGATGCTTAATGACGAGAATACTGCTCTTAGCAGATGAACTTTACAGATTTACGAGAGCTTTTCGTATTTAATAAAATACTTTTAAATATATTAAAGTACTTTACAATAATCCTAAGCTGTAATATCAAATTTAACTGAGTTCCTGAATAAATATATAATACTGTGTATAATATTATATATATATATATGGTATTGAACATATTAAAATATATCTAATTTTAATATTAGTTACATCTAAATTTTTCGGGATTAATATTTTTCTGTTGTTTAGAATGTAATCATCCGTCGTTTACATTAACGATTATATATTAAAATATAAAGCATAATAAAAGCGAAATTAAAACTTAATTAGACACGCTTCTCTTATCCAAACAGAACTCTTCCCTGTAGTTGATTTATTTCTTACAGATGAAAATGTTCATTAAGCATAAAAGATAACCTATAGAATAAATTAATTAAATTCAAGATAGCACATTTTTGTCATTTGGAAACGGTAAAAACTCCAATAATTTAATTCGGAGTAGTAAAATACAAATTGTATTAGTTAAATCATTCCGATAATAATTTTTAGCTGTTACATTATTTATTAATACTAAAAACACAACTTGCATTTATCATTATGAAAATGAACTAGACTTACCTAGTCTATATATAAATAGGAAAGAAAAAAGAGAGGAATAAAGTAGAAGTGGTGTGAGAAAAGAGTAAACGCAATTCCCTCGAATGCAAAGGAAAATTTTTTCCATTTTCCAATCTTAAAGGAAGCAAAAGCCACTCACTTTTCACCGGAAGCAAATTGTCTATGTAAATGTGTTTCATTTTTCTGCAATTTCGGAACTTTACCCAATATGTTTCTGCACGTTATCAGATAAGATTTGATCATGGATATGTGCTACATTTCGGAAAACTTTATCTCTCAACATTTCCCTATCCATATATATATAACTTTTATATAGCATGTAGAAAGGAAAAAGAGAACTAAGATAGGAACGCTTTATAACTTAATATGTTTGGATATTTTTTCTGCTATAAATATTCGCGTTTTGATTACTATTCTGTATTAAATAATATTTTGAACCTTATTTTTTGCTATAGACTTTTCAGATCCGTTCAATTTTACTATCACACGATAAAAGTCTTAAATTACAGTTATTTTTTTGATGGAAAGAGGTCAAAAACTCGAAAGTTCTTCAGACAACTGGAAATTTATTTTATTTATATATTTTGCTATTTTTTATAAATGAAAAAAGAACTAGTCCAAAGAAGCTTATTTCGGCTAATTCATTTCAAAATCCCAAAAATAAATTTCATATATGTTTTGGGGATTTTGAAATGAAATATAGTACTAAAAATTTCCTACAACTTTATAGAATTTCATATAGGGGCCTATGCCATATTATTTGATATGGGTATTTATAAAATAATTCGAAATGCTTAAATTATTTCGAAATTTTCTTAAAAATTACTTTACTAAACATATATACCCAGATAGATATTTGCATTAACACTTTCAAGAGAGGAAACTTATCTATAAAGCATCTTGTAGTACGATCAATCTGTCTAAAGTTTAATATTACTATTAGAGTAATAAAATTTGAATAGAATAATTTTCCCATTTACTATAATAATTTGAGTTATTAATATTTATTTACCATTGATATTATCTTATAAAAAAAGGAAAAATAACAACTTTTTACTTGTACAGAACCGGTGGTACCCGAGGCAAACTGCATTCGAATGCAACATCAATCAAGTTACGAACTCCTCTAATATGGTAGTCATATAAGGTTTACACGATAAGAAAATAATGAGGAGGTTAGTCAGTAGTTATGGGAACATGGAACGTGTTGCTCATACAGTATAAGAACCTTTATTCTGTCTTGTCAACGCTGATGATTATCATTCGGTTAAGATAAGGAATTTGTCAGATAATGAATAAAATGTGTTCTGAGTAAACAATGATTGTTAATTCTGGAATGATTTTCTTACTACGTTCATATTTTTATTATGTTTTAGTTTAAGTCAGATCTTTTCCGAGAGGAGTCTAATGCAGTTAAAAATATTATGTTCAAGGCATGAACAAACACTAATATTCACGACATAAACCTCTAAAAACATAATGTAGGGCGATGTATTGCAATATAATAAAAAGTAATATAACAACTTTCATAAAAATCACTATAAACAATAGAAACAATAAAAAACATAAAGATAACAGAAACATTCTCAAATTATAACCTGTATCACAGCTTTCATAAACATCTATTAAAGACATTAAAAAATATAAAAAAGTGAAGGCATCATTTATAGTACATGTATGATTATCGTTTTTTAACTAATATTGTTTCGTTTGTTAATAAATACAATGTATAATAGGAGTAATTTAGGCCTATATATGAAGCACACGCAACATAATTAAAATCAATAGAAACACTTCACAACAAAATACATTTACAAATATACTGCATATAACAGAGATTTAGCCATATATACACTGAAATTAGTAAAATATATTTTTGCTGATATAAGATATAGGTTTATGCGTTCCGTTATTTCAAGCATTAATAAAAAGTTAATAACAGAAATAAAACTTAAGCAGAACAAAAGACTTCACGCAATACAAAATTTTACAATAATACACTACAAATGTTGCTTGTTAACAAACAACGTATGCAAATAATTGTCTTAAAAAAGCTAGTAGTAGAAACAATTAAATGAAAAAATACAGGAAACAGATTACTTAACTGTACCCATAAAACAGATATAACAACAGATAATAATGATAAAATATAATTTTAAATACTATATAAAAATGGTTAATACTGTAAGTTTTTATCATAAACACTAACAAGTCTCATACACAAAATACTTATCACATTTTCTCTAATTCATTAAAAAGAGTTGAAAGTACTTTTATTCAAATATTATAGATATAGCTTATGAATAATTTATTTCAAGCAGTATCATCAAAATAATTGAATTCTGAGGGCCTCTAATTGGTTGTCAAAAATAGAACTGTGACCTCCTAATTGATACCTTTTTTTATTGCCTCATTAAACGACGTCATTACGTCAGCGAAACAAATTTAATTGCATTTTATTATTGTCTTTTATCACTAACTATATTCTCAATAATCTATTTAAAATTGATAGATAATTTAACAGATTATTGATTTTTAATTTTATGCTTATTATAATCATCATATTTTTCTACATGTCAATACCTAAATGGAATTATTATCGGATGATAATAATCCCTGCTGAATAAATTTGCTATATCGTAAATAATTAAATTAGTTTGCATAAGGGTAGAATGAGATGATGATCAAATTATTCAACTAAAGTTACTATAGCGATAATGATAGTAATCATCGTCATTCTTACCTTAATAAACGTGTTAATAAAGATTATCATCTTTCTGGTGGTGACATAGATGATTATCATTTGTCTTTTAGTATTTCCACCGTTATTGAGAAATGTAAGATGAATAATGATGAAAATTACAAAATTAATTAATATAATATAGTATCATATTAATGATATAATTACCAAAAATATTTTTTCCTTCAGTTTTTTTATAAATATTTCCATATTTAGCATAATTCGAAATTAATTTCTTAATTATAAGTAAAAGATTAATTAGTTCTTTAAAGCGCTTATCACTTATTTTAATGGGGAATTTGGCAAAGAATTAAAGCGTCAGTAAGTATAAAAAAGTGTTTTGGCGTATAGAAAGTATTTTGACATAAGCAAACATATTTTAGAACATTAAAAGACATTATGACATTAAACAAAAAAGAATTTTGTATAAAATAGTGTTAAAAAGAAAAAATTTCGATGTTGGAAAATATTTTGGTATGGAGAAAGCACTTTGGTATGGAAGAAAAGATTCTTTGATGTGGAAAAGTTATTTGATGTAGGAGTATAAACAAAAATTTGGTATGGTAAAAGCATTTAAGCAAGAGAATAAACTATATGTTAGTCATATAAAACAAATTTATAAAATTAAAGCAAAGTTAAAATAATCTAAAAAATTCTTAAGTTCAAATTAAAACATCACAACAAAGCCAGGGTTAGGCCTACTTTGAAAATTGGCAATTTTTCTTTTTCTTGCGGAAGTCATGGTTAAAAACACAAGTTTTCTTCTATCAGTGGGATGATGTTTAGTTGTTTAGATTTGGCCCATTATTATCCAAACAATAATTAGGCCCTTGTATAACAAATGGTTTGGGAGACCGAATGGGGCATTGCGAATTAATATAAACCATCCCAAAAGTGGTGACTCGTTTCAACCTACAATTACAGTTAACGATCGTTCCTAAACAAAGCACTTATTTGCTGTACTACGTGACTGTGCTAAAGGCGATGTTGTTCGTGTGCGATATCATCTGTCCGCCACGTACTTCTACCGCATTGATTACTATGGCTGATATATATTCTATTGTTTGCGTCCCTCGTATGTAATGCGATAATTGATGTTTAATTTTTGGTCTGCATTAAGCTTTAAAAAATAAAATAAGTGACTCTCTAGATCCAGTAGTTACCGATACTTCCGCTACCTTATCACTTTTGACTAATCTACCTGAATGAAGTCTTTCTCATATTTTTATATTTAATAAAATATCCTTATATATCAGTTTATTTTTAGATTTTCTTTATTATCTACTATTGTAATTTTATATTTTTTGATAAAAACATTTTTTATATATTTTTTGCTAAAAATAAAATTTTTTAATTGCCAAAAATTATGATATATCGTACTGTACTTTATTTTTAACAATATTGTATAAATTTTAAGATTTTATTTATATGGGTCTGGACCCAGATCCCTCCTAAAAATTGGAGGAGTTGGAACCCCGGATCCTCCAGAATGTTAAGCCACAGCTTTACCACGCAGCCACCCGGCTAATCTGTCATTGGGTCAGTCTGCGGGTCCCACAATTTGTTCTGTAAAGTATTCATCATCTGAACATGTCTTTTTAAACCGAACATAAAAATCTTTCAAAAAGTGTTCGTTATCCGAACTGTTCGTTAACCGATCACCCACTGTATTTCTGAATGAGGTGATTTAAGAATTAAGCAATTTTATGCTTAATATTTTTTAAAATTTAAATAAAATTTTATTATATTTTTTATTTGATCGATACAAAGCAATTTTATATCAAATATTAAAAAAATTGCATCAATACATCAAGCGCATCCCTCACATTAATTAATATCGAACTTTTGTGCAATTAGAATCTGTGATTTTGTTTCCGAAAACTTGTTTATATTTATAAAATTAAAAATGATTATTAATACAAAAAATAATAAAACATTAATCTAATATAACCATTTTTTCAAAATTTTGTTCATATTCTTAGTCCAATTGTTATCTTTAAGTTATTTATGTGCAATTATTTGTATTATGATTATGTTGTATGCTGTTTATTATAAAGAAAAATGTAAGGGGGTCAATAAAGTAAACCATTCTTTAAAAGGGGTCGATGCAAGAAAAAGGTTGGGAATCCGTGGTCTATATGAACAGAAATTGATTGTTAAAAAAAAATAATGACTGACTGAGCTAATTAATCACGTGACGCGATGACAAGCTATTTTACAGAGCTCTATTTTGTTGGAAGTTTCATTAACCAAAGCATGCGTCGTTAACCAAGACATTTTTTTTCTTTCAACCACTCATCGTTAACCAAAGCTGTCGTTAACCAAGGTACCACTGAATACTGAAATTTTATTTTTATAAGCATCTAATCCATATTTATTAGAAATATCTAAGAAGCAAAAATCTTAAAGTCATATAATGTGCATTTTGTTTTTGCTGTGGAATACATACAGTATGTCAGCAACATCAGCAAATATATCTCAAGTATTTTTCACATACAGTGAAAACTGACTTCACGACCACCTGTATAAGAAGACCACCTGACGTGATGATCATGATTTTATGGGAACCAAATTTTTTCCCATAGAAATAATGCTATTTGACCCTCCATAAGATGACCACCTTCCTAATACGACCATGACCATCATTTTATAGACCAAACATAAAGTGAAACTGGCTATGACGACCATAATTTTTTAACATCACTATTAATTGACTATTTTTATTGCTTACATCAGCATTGTTAAATTTTAAACTTAAATTTCATTTAAGCCAAACCACTACAATTGAAAAAATTGCACCGTATGGAATTTTTTCCCATCATTCATAATACGAGAATGACGTAGATCCCTGGAATAACAAAATCATGGTGTCATTTCTACTTTAATGCAATATCTTTTTAATATGCATGTTCCTTAGATTTGTATCTATGATATGATAATTAAAATTTGTATTAAAAATGTTAAAAATCATAACTTGAAGACTTATGGTGAAGTAATATAGGAAAACAGGGAAAGTGAAAACAATCAGAAACCAGATCCGGATGTTTGTGTTCTATGCAAGCATATTAATCAAATGTGATCTCATACATGCATAATGCTATCACTGCACTTTGGATGTTGAAACATGGGCTAAATGGAAAGTTAATGCTTTGAATTTAGAGCAGCGAATAAAAATTATTGAAGACAGTAAGAAAGGTCTTTTTGAATGAGAAATAAGCAGAAAAATTTAACATGGGGAAAACACAGATCCACAAAATATTGTCTCAAAGAAATTCTGACTAAATGGAGGAACAACAAAAATTGCAACCTTAAGTGAATGACACTCTACAAGAAACATACTGAAGAATTAAACTGATATCAACAATAGAAAATAATGAAATATTGTTGTCTCAATTAAAAGACATTGAACACTGCTTTGACATAGAAATTATATAAAATAAAAGTGGGATGCAACAAAGCACATGATCATTTTTTCCACATTAATTAAATATGTTGTTTTTGAAAAAACATTAAACTGTGTTATAAATTGCAACAAAAACACACTATGTTTTTATAAAAAGTGTAAATATTTTGTTTCATTTAAACATGCTGTATTATAATTAACCTGCATAAACTGACCATCTGTATAAATGACCAGTTTTGATTGGAACGAGAGGTGGTTGTCTTATACAGGTTCTATTGTATTTCCATTTCATTATAGCTCACATAAACACAGAAATATTAAATTATAACTGCCAAAAGTTATGTATTGATACTCTTTCTTTATTCTATGCATAATGAAGAATTCAATAGCATTTTATACCATTATTTTTTTTTAGTTTTGCAGTGAATTATTATTATTGTTTTCTCAAAAAAAAAAGGTTTACAAAAATTATTGATCAACCTGTAGGTAAGTTTTTTAGGAACTTTTATTTTAAAAACTGCTCTTTTAAATTGTACTATAATAACACAAACAAACTGGATATAATCTATCTTTGGAATAAATGCAAAAGATATAGACTAAATACTCACCTATCAATTTTGAATTAGTCTATATATTTAAATAAATAACACTAATTATTGAAGTAATTTTATTCTCATTTATCTAATTTTATGGTATTTTAGCATATTTGAGTGAGAAATGAATGGCATTTTTGGTCTTAGGAACAAATTACAATGTTTCCTATTTAATGTTAACTTTGTCCCAAAAGTATAAAGCATTTTCAGAAATGCTTTATGATTATAAATTAGGGTAAAAGTAACATGCATGTATATATATATATGCGCATGCATACCAATAAAAGATTTTATTTTTAATTTGATAATTTTAAACAATAAAATTACTAAACACTACTCTATGTTTTCATTAATTGAATGAAGCATGTCAAAGGAAACAGATGAGAATAAATGCAGAGAAGACAAAAGTACTTGTTTTTGAGAGATGTGAAAAATGTACAAGATATGAGAGTGAACTGAATGGAATGAATCTGGAATAAGCAGAAATGCTTTATGATTATAAATTAGGGTAAAAGTAACATGCATGTATATATATATATATATATACGACCACCGAGATCTACACTCTTTCCCTACACGACGCTCTTCCGATCTAATCAAAAGTAGCAGGATAAACATAATTTACTGTATTTTTTCCAAATTATCTATAATATTTAAATAGAATTTTTAGAATTATAAGAAATAAAGCTGTACTATATAGGAAGCAAAAAATTGACCTTAAAAAAACAATAAAAATATATTTATTTATTTTGCCTTTGAGATGAAAACTTTGCATACTTCAGATGATAGATTTTGTTTTATAAATCTGCATATGAATTACAAATAAATAGAATAATAATTTATGCATTAAAATAATAAATTATCATATTAATATAAATATTAATTAAATATTTTATAATATTTTATAGAAGATTAAAACATATAAAACTAAAAAGTGAAAAAAGAGCAGAAAACGCAAATTTAATTGAATTTTATTAATTATAATAAAACAAGATGAGCACTAAACATCATCATCAAGCAGCATAATTTTTATTCCCCAAATTTTTTCCAAGTTGATAAAAAAAGTTAAGGGAATGAAAATGATAGCGATTATATAGGAAATAAAAACTAATTTTTTATCTTTAATTGTTAATAAAAATTATTTTAATCGTTATGGGATTAAAAATAAATTTTCTCCTTTTTAATGTTTTTATGAAAAGATTTTACATACACTGAATCTAAATATAGATTTTTTTTTATTAATGAAATTTCATCTTGATAATCATAACATTAATTTATGATTATATAGATTATTTAATCAATTCAAGCTTAAATTCTTTGTCTTAACAATAAAACAAGATTTTATAAATCAATAAATTACATTATTTGATCTATTGCTAGTTTAAAAATGATAAAATATAATAATTTTGCTTCTGTTAAAGATGTGTAGTTTGGAAAAAAATATCTATTTTTCTATAAATATTGACTCAATAAAGCTAAATCATCATTGTTTTTATATTTACAGAGTTTAAAACTAAATATTTTCAATTTGCATATTTACATTCATTTTGTCAGCTCTTTATTAACTTATTACCGTCGTAACATGAATTAATTAAAGTCTGTAAATATTCTGGTTTGTTTACATTTTCAACAAGAATATTCTGAAATAATTAAAACTGAAACTTACCGTTTCTGGAAATGTGTAATAATCACAAAGGACACATTGACTCTAAAAAAATATATATATGTATACAGTATATATAATTTTATCTTAAATATTTATAATCCAATAGTCAAGTAAATATTTTATGACTAATTTTTAACAATTTAAAATTTAAATAAACCATAAAATAAGTCTTCATATATGAAAATGAGGATTTCTAACTGGATTGGGATTCACATAACGACTAGTAATATAAAAGAGTGTCTAAAAGTTATATTGGACATACTATATATATATTCATTTAATTTAGATTTTTTACAATAAGATATTCCATTGACTATTGTATATTAAAATATTTTTACATGAATTAAAATTTATTTTTTTCTATTGTAAATCATTTAAAATTCGGAAGTTGTATATTTTAATACATTTTGTTAAATTATAAGAATTTATTTTATTTTTTTTATCAACTCCAAAATAATTCTTAAGCATGAAAAACCAAATTTTATAGTATGATTATTTATTAAGTAATGTTTACGTTTATTGAGAGATTTTCATGCTTCTTAACAGCAAGCATTAATCATAATAGGAAAAAAATGAAACTAGATAAACTATTTTTATATTATTTTAATCTAAATTTAGACCATTTATTAAAAAAGAAATTGTTTCTATAGGATAATGGCGCTGCAGAACAGACGGCATAGCTACGTATATTCACAATCTGGAGGCAAGATAGCATTGCGGTAATGATTATGGCATATAGTAACTGCCATTCATTTGTGTAGAGTGGACGCTGACATGCTTTATCTAAAATAATTAAATACTTCGCATTACTTTTCAGCACGCTTACAAAATTTATAACTGTTATAATAAAAATAGAAGATCAGAACGAGAAATTCTTTTAAAAGTAGCTGTTATGTATGAATAATATAGTTGTCTTTAGCAGTGTTCTATGCATTCAATCAGTAAGGAACACGTGTTTGCGCCTCTCAAAAACAGTTCTTGCAGTATCCCAATGCACTGTAGTTGGCTGAGATGGGCAGGCACTATTTTCGATAGGCGCAAAAGTTGGAAAAGTTGATAGGCTATTTTTGATAGGCACAAAAGTTTGAATATTTATTAATTTTTGATACTATTTTTGATAGACGCAAAAGTTGAAAAAATTGTTTACTTTATTACCTTTTTTCATTTTTCTTAACTAATTTTTGTTATTACTTTTTGCATATAGTTCCATATAAGCTATTTTAAACAACACAATTTTTTGATTATGATTATTAATTATTTTATCAATAAACAAAAAGAAAATGCGCCTCTCCCGGTTTTACTCTACATTTAATATATAAACCTAAATCATTATTAAATTCTACAAATTTTAATTAATAATACATTTTTCGTTTATTATCATTATTATTATTATTTCAACGTGATTAAATTTTCTGCATTTATCTTGGCGTAAACGATTTTTGTCTCATATATAAATCGACTTCAGAAGAATGATAACAATCTCTGTTCCCAGTAGAGAAAATTGTCAAATGAACAGACTAAAGATAATGGTTAAAAGGGATGAAAATCTGATTAGATTGTTTCACTTTGTTGGAAACAAGCATATTGAACTTGGATAAATTTCAAATCTAGATGAATAATCAAATGGTCACAGAACTTTGATTAAATAAATCATGTTATTGAACTTTCGGCTATTAAACCCGAAAGTGCAGTAATCAATAAATTATTGTCGATTTACTTGCTAATCAATATAGTATAAAGGCAATATTCTAAATAATTATTTATCATTATTTATTTATTTTTTTACGTTTATAATCCAAATTCAGTTATAGTACTCACTTGCAAGCCACCTTGTTGAGGAGAATTATAACAAAATCTTGTATACTGAAAAGATAAATTTAAATCAAAACATTAATTTTGATTTACTATAAACTATAATTTTTATTTGATTATTGTAATGACAACTTCAACTACTGTTACAATAACGATATATGTTCTATAATGTTGTTGTAAAACTAATTTAACTTAAAATTATAATGTCGTCAAAATTTTTAATTAAAAAAAAATTAAGTATTGTATGTGGAAAATATTATTATTTCAGTTTAATAAAATTGTTCAACAATTTTCTTCAAGAGAGAATTCTTGAAGGAAATTGCTGAAAATGTAAAATAAAAATTCTAATAAACAAATGAACTTCGGTTAAGAATTTTGTTAGCTGTTCATCAAAGCATCTTAACCAAGTTTTTGGCAAATACTTCAGTATAATTTTGATAAAATATATAAAATATTTACATTTTTTGTATAGTTTAAAGCAATATTCTTTCTCATCAATATGTAGTACTAGCTAAGAACTTGATTAAGGCGCTTTCATAAACATTTATAACGTTTCTTATTGATCGCCACATATTGCATCTAGATCATACAGATTAAATTAACTATATAACAGTAATAAATCAGGTACTATATACGTACCTTTTTACGTTTATCAAATCCGAAACCATCAGTAAACATAAAAACCATAAGAATGCTTGCAACTCCAAATAAAACGACAGTTTGGAATGAGTGCATCTGTTAAAATAACTTATTTTATGGTAACTTTCGTAGTTTATGATGATAATATACTAGTTTTAATATAACTAGAAAATACCTCTGCGCCTGAAAAAAATCAAAATTTTTCTAATACAGAAATATTCCCAGTTGTATCCACAGGAGTGCGCTTCCCAATGTACTTCGCTTTCAAACTGCTTCATTATTTATATTTTTATTTCCATCTTTTCCGGTTAAATATCGTGATATCTTGTATTGTAGATCTCTTAATAGCGTTTCAAACGACTCAAATATTGAATGCCTTTCTGTAAATCAACCAAAAAGGGCAGTTGTTAACCTCTGTCCTATCTGATGCACTGATTGTCAAAAATTTAACTTCCGATATAGTGACACACATTCTATAGATAAATTTTCTTTTTCTGAATATTATAATGAAACCGATTTATGAAAAAAATTAATCCATATAGTTTACTTTCTCCCTTAACTATTGCTATTTTGTCAATGAAATTATCCTTTCTCTATTCGTATAAATGACACATGAAATAGTTATTTAACTTTTTATTTTTGGTAAATTATGATAAATTTTTAAAGTACTGTATTGTAAATATTAAATTTAAAAAAATTCTATAAATCAACATTATAGACAGATAATGTCGACTTTTTAAAGAAAAAAGCCTATAAATGGTCTTAGAGAAACTTATTGATCTCAGAGATGCAATAAGAGACTTCTAAATAGTTAGTACTATACTTAATTTTGTTTTTAGTTATATTATTTAATATTGAACATATTTAAATATACGAAACCCCCTAACACATCTTAATTGTTAAATGCTTAATAAAATACTTTCAAAGGTTGCTATCAATAAAATATAAGCTATATATAATTTGATTTTAAAAATGTTCAGCTACTGTTGTCATTGAATAAATTACTTTCAATCATCATTAACGTTAAAATTTGAAAATAAGTAGGCTGATCGAAAATCTCTCGTTACAGGACAATCATGATCTGTCATGTTTGTCGTTCCGTAATTCCGTTCCAGAAATGATAACTCTTCCTGGTTTTTATTATCGATTTTTGAACATATGGGAGAACTAGTTTATTTCCCGGGTCAATATCTGTTATCTAATTTTATGTTTAACTCGGAAAGACTAAGATGGAAAATTCTTTATCTGCTAATGATGCAATTAAATAAATATAAAACTTAATTTTAATGTATAATAAATCTAATTAGAAAATGAAATGTTTAAAGTCATAAAATTATCTTCAAGTAAACGAAATCATACTTTGAAATTATTTCCAAAGGAAACATTCGAATAAATACATAAAACCAATTAATGATACATTTTTTAATATCACGTTTATTCTGTCTAAAGGCAATGATCAATCTATGCAAGAAATGCATTAAATTGCATTAAAAATGAAGTAACTTTATAATGCGAAAAAATTAATGAAAAATCGATTTTTAAATGATAATTTTTGAGATAAAAATTTATCAAATAAGATTATTTAGAATAAAATTTGATAATTTGAATTAAAATGACAAAAATATTGATTTATTTTATGCATTCAACAATAGGCAAAACACAATATTGAAATATTAGACTGATACCGAATGAAATCTTAATTAATAAATTATTATATATACTGTATTAAATTACATTGTATATATCAGAGGTCTTCGAGCAAGCTTCTTTAGTCGCATTCGCCTTAAGTGCATATTTATTTATTTATTTGTTTTAGAGGTCTTCGAGCAAGCTTCTTTAGTCGCATTCGCCTTAAGTGCATATTTATTTATTTGTTCATTTTCTCTTTTAACTCTGTGTCTGGCGCAGTTTGGCCCTTTGTGCCATTAAACCCCAACAAACCAAACCGTTAGTCGCATCCACTCTTGATGCGATAACTCTAGCCTACTTCTCACAGCCATCGGGCGCCTAAGGGGGACCGCGTCACCTATAACGGGGAACACCCTAGCATTATCTGAATCATGGATACCACTCATCATAAGAGACTTGGCAGGGTGTTTTACGGCCGGATGCCCTTCCTGACGCCAACCCTCATCCTTTATCCAGGCTTGGGACTGGACAGTCAGCCATATTGGGTCTTGGGCGGATTTACCCTGCAACACAGATAACCTGCTATTATTGATTCCTGTAAAGTAGAAATGTTGAAAGTTAGAACGATATTACGTGTTGGGGATTTACTTATTGTCGCGACGGATGGAAGAGCGACGTACTGCATGGCACCTGCAGTTGCAAATCCCTGCAACAACTCCTGACAATTCTAAAAAGTCTTGTTCTGAAATGACCCCCAGAAGAATTGAGTGTACTGTGCAAGGAGAATGAGACTAGTTTATCGGGAAGTTTATTGCTTTTCAAAGACATCAGTCTTGGTACTGAGGACCTCAATAACAGTTCTCCAGAACGGAGTTTTTGTTTTTAACATCCGCGGAGATACCGTCGATAAAAAAGGGGGAAAGTTTACCAATGGCAAATTAGATTCCAAATGCGCTATCAGAAATGTTGTTAGATTTCGGTTCTGAAGGAGATGATGTAATTCTAGTCTATATACATCGGTGCGGGTCCTCTTAGAAAGAGGACCCGATAGCTTTTTGTGATTTTTAATTTTGTTTTCCTCCATATCGGTTTGAAAAACAGGCAGGACTGTTTACATACATACATCTGTCTAAACCAGAGATAGCCATTTGTTCCTGAATTAGAAAATAATGTTTATGATTTGTTTTTAATTCATATTTTTTAGTATAAATTAATGGGAAATTTGATCTTTCTTTTATTAAGCTTTCTAAAGTCAAATTCTTTGGATTGTAAATACATTTAATTTCAATTAGTTGAATTTCTTTATTATAAATTAATAAGCCATCAAGTGATGGACCCATGTAAGGAAATATTGAATTGACAATAAATCCTGTTTTCCTTAAAGTTCCGTCTTCATATTTCATTCTTAAATTAATAAGCCATCAAGTGATGGACCCATGTAAGGAAATATTGAATTGACAATAAAGCCTGTTTTCCTTAAAGTTCCGTCTTCATATTTCATTCTTAACATATTTATTATAGGTTCATAAGAAATGCCATAGGCAACAGGCTTAATGTAATGTAAAGATCAGTTTTTTTAATGCATCTGTACTTGCAGATGTCACATTGATAAGGTTTGTCATCCGACTGTGTTTTCACATGTTTTCGAAAATTGCTGCTGTCATTGAATCTTCTATTACAGATGGTACATTCAAACGGCTTCTCTCCAGTATGAATCCTCCAGTGCACTTTTAAGATGTGTTTAGTGCGGAATTTCTTCTCAAATGTTTCACATTGAAACTTTTTACTTTGGCCGGCATTCGCTGAAAATAAATCAATATTAATAGTTATAATTGATTTATTTCATAATATTAAAGTTAATATTTCATCAACTTTAACATATAATTAATATAAAATTATTATTCCAAGAACAGATTTTGATATTCTAAACATAAAATTTAAATTTGAAAAAAATGCAAGCAATAAAGTGAATAAGATCATTGTAAACATTCAGCACTCAACTGCATTTTGCAAATAATATTCGCAAATATAAAAGAATATTTATAGGTTGGCAACTAAGTTCCCGCCGTTTTTTAAAAATTTTTTAAAAGTTTATTTTTCAAAAAAATAAACAACTAATTAATCAATAATGTATTCTGCTTTGTTGTTTACAACGTTTTTCGAACGTTCAACAAGGTTTTCAATACCTCGTTGGTAGAAATCACCTGGTGTAGACTCGAAAAATTCATCCAAGCAAACTCTCAATTCTGCATCATTATTGAAAGAAACTCCCCGCCTAGCATTTGAAAGAGTTCGAAAGAAGTGAAAAATCCGTTGATGCCAAATCGGGAGAGTACGGCGGGTGTGGCAGCACTTCCCAACCATGAGTTTGATGGCGATATGAGGGCGGGCGTTGTCGTGCAGCAAAAGAACACCATGTTGCCGATTAGGTCTTTTCTCTTGAATAGCCGTGTTGAGTCGTTCCATATGTTGAACATAGTTCCGCGTTGATCGTTTGATTCCGTTCAAGCAATTCGTAATGGATAATCCCTTCCCAGTCCCACCATACGCACAACATCGTTTTACGCGGATGAAGATCTTGTTTCACGCGCGGGGTCGCTTGTTTACCGGGGCTAAGCCATTCCTTAAGCTGCTTCACGTTAGCATATAAGAAAATAACGATAAATAAATAATAGAGTGCATAATAAAAAAAAAATAAAAATAGGACAGGTCCAAGTTAACCTCCTATCATTACAAATGGGGATGCATTTATCTGGATCCAATACATTTGAAGTAGGGTATAATTTTACATCAGTGTGATATGAGCAAAAATAGTACCAATGAGAAGAGCTTTCCTTCTCATCTGTACTATTGCATTTCTATCTGATGTAGGAATGGAAAAAAATAAACAACGAAATTACAGTATTCTCCACATGTAGTACCTAAACTAGTGCATACCGCCATTTTGAAAACTTGTTTTGAATGCAGAAATAGTCTTGTAATGAATCTTAACACAATGGAATTGATGGTTTGCACTTTTAAAATCAGAAAACAAATCTTCAATCTCAACATTTTTAATTTCACCTTTTGAAAAAAAACTATGCAACAAAGAATTAAAGATTCACAGAAATGCTATAATTTCATTGTCCATTTTCTTTATGCCTGCACTAGATATAAGTTAGTCCTTTTCTAAAGTTTTCTACTTGGTGTCATCTATCGATTGGTACTATTTTTGTTCATATGACACTAATGTAAAAGCGTACCTCGAAAATTTACCTTTTATGCAAAGTTAAAAATTCAGGTTTTAGAGTTTTTGGACTCATAACCTGAGAACAATTCTAATCAAAACACCTCACACACATTCAGACTCAACATAGTTAAATTAGAGGGGTTCATTATGGTGAAAATCACTATAATTGATTTTTTTCCAAAATTGATCAGCTACAAGGCTTACCAATTCATACTGAAGATAAAGCTACAAATTTTCACGGTTTTTAGTTTATTAAATGAAACAAAACTCAAATATGACATCAATTAATCGTTTAAGAGGCTCTACAGACAAGTAAAAAGTTAACATTAAGAAAATACTGTGATTTCTTAACATAGAAAATTAAGCTGTTTCATAATTTGATGCATTTTATAAGCAGGCTATTCTTTAACAACTCAATCTCTGTTAGGCATGGAGTGTTAATCATAAGAACCCAAATATAACAGATTTGAGAATTGCATAGTTCCGTTGTTGTAATTAAAAATCAATCCCAAAAACCACTAAGTAATTCATCAAGCAGTAATGAATAATTTGTCTAAATCTTCTATCTATAAATTAATTAAAATTTACATTAGACTTTGTTGTATATCTGTCAGTATTATCAATCATAACCAGCAATTTTTCAATCCACTTACATCTAGCAATTGATAAAATATTTAAAAGCATAATATATAAAATTTAAAAAACTTTAAAGAAAATAGAGAATACAATAATTTATTTCAATTGAATTTTAAATTAAACATTTCAATATGAATGAAAAACTTACCGAAAAAATCTCGCACAAAAGCACAACTTCAACGCCAAGCCAAAAGTGATCGTTCCTACTTCTATCGCAAGCTCTAGTGAGTAAAATATGTACTAGGGTTGCCAATTCAGCTATTTTACTGCTAGATCTCGCTAAGCTAGCAAACGACTTTGTCTAGCTCAGGTGTCTCCAAACTTTGCCTTGAGGACCACATTAGGTACTTCAGAATTGTTCAGCAGCTGTAGTAAAAAAACTAGAACTAGTTATAGGAGTTTTATTGAAAGCAGATAAAAATTGATTAGAGAGAGTAAATTATCATATATTTATGACAATGAACACTATCACCAAATTCTCACATTTTCATCACAAATTATAATAAAACCTTTAATGTGAATGATGTAACTGTTAGTGTTTTTAAATTCTTATTAAACTCAGGTTCAAATTTTGAAGTGCTAATTACAAGTAGCGATTTTTCTAATGTTCACTAGATAAATTTGCTATATTTTTTGACTTGATATATTTTATTCGGGAAAAGTTTGTTCAGATACGTTGTCCCAAAAAGAGAGAAAGAATTCAATTGGAAGGCTGTAGTTTGAAGACCCCTGGTCTAGCTGATAAAAACATCATCTAGCAGTTACTTCTAAAGCAGCTAGATTTATAGCTAACAGATAATTCTAGCTATTTTCAAAGTTTAAGATAATATAAATTTCACAAAAATCTGTTAGAAATCCATTTTCCTTATTTTATTAATGTTTCAGATCATTTTTCATTAATAAAAAAACTTCCTCATCATAATTATTCAGACTATAAAAGACTAAACATAAATCCCACTTTAGTGATAACATTCAAAATATTAGGCAACTTTTGGTCAGTTGACAATCAATTGATTAAAAATCATTTAACTGAAATGTTTAATTTTGGTTTGATCATCTAAAATTTTAGTTGTTCAAGATAGCTAAAGTGTAAAATGGTTTTACTTTTAACTTCAATGATAGCAATCAGTTTAGTGAATGAGATGAAAAAATTCTTAATTGAAAATTGAACAGAAAAAAAATGTCAACGAATAAGACTAGGTGCAAAGACAACCTTTTATTATTGTCTGAGATGCTAGAAGAAAAGAACTAACTGCTAAAGATGGGGTGATGAACAAATTGTTTGAAGATGACAGAACATCAATTTACTAAACAAAGTTAAACCATTAATTTCAGGCAAACTAGTTACCAGCCTACATAATACTGCAAATGACATTAAAACTTTTGGCTACAGGAGAGTTTTAATTTGCTTGTTGTAGAGTTCCAAAAACTATACCTAAATTACAGGATTATCAAGTTAAAGATAAAATCTTACCTTTTATATTTCTTGTCATCAGTTCATATTTTTAATATTGATTTTAAAAATGAAAATTTTCTTTCAGTCAAAAATCACTTATGATATACCTATAAAGAAAATGTTATTATATATGCTGTTTTTATGACAACTAATAGAATTAATATAAAGAAACTTTCAGAAAAAAACTTCATCTTGTAATTCAGATGAAACACGAACACAAAAATACTTCATCATAATCAATGTAATTTAAAATTTATGTTGACTTTTATATTCAGATT
>AYEL01065125.1:0-5000 GCA_000484575.1 Olivierus martensii | reverse complement strand
CTTTTTTCACTTGCAACCCCCATACTCAGACTGAAATTTTACACAACTCATTATTTGTTGTTACCATTTTATTATAAACATATAAGGACAGTAATAAGTCGTTTCATGAATTTGTATGCAGTAAAATATGCTATAAAGTATATTTCAGTACATATGACTTTTCCAAAAATTGTAAAACTAAATTAACAAAAATTATACATTATAAAAAATAAAGTGTCAGAAACAATGAGTTGAGCAATTTTCATGTATTTTTTAAAATAAATTTTATTAAACTAACTAAAAATTTATTATCCAACATGAGAATTTCTCAAAATTTTCATGACAATTTTTCTGCAACCCCTTCAGAGGTCGTATCCAGATTGCACACCATTGATCTAGAACAGCAGAGTTCAACCTTTTTGACACGCAACCAAACATTTTTTTGGTATTGTACTGTGATCAAATTATTTTTTTTTTGGTATTGTACTGTGATAAATTATAAAATAAAGATATAGTATCATGCTAATATACTATGTACTGGGATCAATTTGTAGTACAATGGACAACGATGTATTACTCAACAGAATATAACTAAGAAATGTTATTTATAAACACACTTCAAAAATAATACAAAATATGATTACTAATATTAAAATACTAAATGAACAAACTACTTAACGGAATAAACATGCACATAACTTAAATTACATTCACAATGTCAAAATTAACACACCATTCAGAACCTCAATTTTCAAAATTAACGTAAAAGAATATTTTTTTCCCTATTTATTTTATTTGCTTTTTATATTTTTATTTTGGCATTTTCACCAGTTCATTTGCAATCTAAAGGTTGACAAACGTGGATCCAGAACACAGTCATGTCAGAAAAACAATAGGATTGTAGAGATTGAGCAATAGCGAAATGATTTTGAAATACAATAATACCCTGACTTAAGTAAATTCAGAGATACATAACTTTTCATCCTCACCCTTATTTTTTCTCACTTTGAATCTTTATACACTCTAATCCATACTAAATAGGGGATTAACCATTTCAAATTACGTAAATCAACTCAGCCAAACTTCCCCTGACGGACAAAGTCTATATTAAATTTTCAAGGATTATTTTTTGAATAAAGCTATGGTGCCACCATCTGTTGAGTTAATAATTAAATTTAGAACTAAGGTGGCCACCTGTTTAGTATTGATTAGTATATTATCTGACTTGAGCCAGGTCTGTCTGCCCAGGTTTGCCAAGAGGGCCCGTGGCTACATAGATAGCCCGCATGGGAGCGCTGGTTTTGGCTTCGTCCGATAAGTCTGCAGTAAAATATAAGCTTCCCGAAATGGAATTCTGCCATAGGTCACCGTGGTCTAAACTGGTTAAGGCATTGGAGCGCTATCCCAAAGATCTTGGTTCAAGTCTGGTGCGGTGGCAAAATTTTATTTCAGGAAAATTAATTTAAAAATTATAATATAATCATTACTAGATGGCACCAACTTAGTTCTAAATTTATATTAATATTAACTCAACAGATGGTGGCACCATAGCTTTAATTCAAAAAATAATCCTTGAAAATTTAATAGAGACTTTGTCCACCAGGGGAAGTTTGGCTGAGTTGATTTACGTAATTTGAATCTTTATTCGCATCTTTTAGAATACTAAAATCCCAATCTCTATAAATTGTTTTAAATCATCATAGCTTATTTTCTATTTAGGTTTAAAATACTTCTGTTTGTTATTTGACTTCAATTTCTGATTTTTTCAATCGAAAAATATTAGCTGTTCCCTGGCCCAAGCGTTCAGTTTTCATTTGGCACACCATGGCTACATAAACATTTAAATAATATCTAATTTATTATTTCAGAAGTAAAAAATATTTAAAAAATTACAATCATTATTTTATGATGATAATTACTATCTGTATAGCTGAATTAGTAAGTTGATTGTTTGTTAGTTGCCAGTTTAACAAAGAAAATTTCAGTTTAGTTTGGAGAATGAAAACAAGCAAAAGCATTGTATACAAGGATGTACTAAATAAAAAAAAATCTAATTTGACAGCTAAGAAAAAATTTTTTCTTGTGTATTTGGGCCAATGATTTGAGCATGGAGTAGCCAGGGGCTAACTAGTATAATATTACATTTTTATGTATTTTATTAAAATAACTATTAAGTTTTTTTTACCAGTTTAGTACAGTCAGTTCCATAAAGTTTTGTACCTACCTCGTAGGGGCTAAGCTCACCGGAAGTAGATCAATTGTAAAGTCAGATACTTGTACCGAGATTCAAGACAGTTTCAAATGGACTTGTCTGTTGTGACTGAGAATAGGGAGGGAAGTATACGTGCAGGATGTGCTCGTCACATGCTCTAAACTGACAAGAATAAGCGATAGAGCTGATAGCAGCATCGGTACAGCTTCTGCCTACTGTTCCGAGGAGCCGAGTTCGAATCTTGTTTGGAGAAACATTATTTTTTCTTTGGTCAACATATTAGTTTGTGTTTAAATTTTAAACAATGCAATTAAAATATAAACAGTTTAAACATTTTCCAGACAAATGTGCAATATGGTGATGTGTTCATCTGAGGTTCTAAATGATGCTTTAAAATTTAAAAAATAAATTTTCTGACTTCGCTTTATTATTTATTTTAAGTTTGAATAAACTAGATAATACATAATAATTTCTTTTTTACATTTATTAAACTCCGGTATTTGCTAAAATCTTTTAATATTTTCTAATATTGATAGGTTTAAACATCTTTCGGAAAAACAAAACATAAAAGCATTTAAGAAATTCCATATAACTGCGTCATTAGCTATCAGCATTTTTTTAAGAATTACTATCGAGTATTGGTCTCTTTATCCACCCTTTTATCCGATAAGCTAGTATTATCTAGCTACGCTGTGTTCTACAATGGACAAAATTCACGTGACGTCGTAGTCACGTGTTTTAGTGAAAACATTGTAGTTTGCCTAAGTTTGAACGAGAAGGATTATAACTAATTCGTGCTAGTTTATTTACTATATTTAAGAAAAAAAGCAAAATATAATTTTATCATCATTTCTAATAGCATTAAGTAATTTCATTTTTAAAGTTACCGGTACTATTTACTCTAATATTATAATTTATATAAGCCTTGAATTTTTATTATATATTTAATGGATATCACTTCCAGATATATGTAGTTCATTACATTATAAGGATTTTAAAATTTTCAATTTAAATCGTATTTATTGTTAAAAATATAAGAAACTGCATTTTTACAGAAAATAATAGAAAGTATGAATAAAATTATTGATCAAATCAGGCATTCCAATTTGTTATTTTCTGATGATGATTAAGTTAACTGGTGAGAAAATTTAGTGATATAATAAAGTAATTTTGTTCTATTAAACATTTGATCTTCATTAATAGTATGAATACAATATATATTATTCATATTATTAACAATCATAAACCAAATTTTCCATTAATAATGAACAATAAGCTAAATATTTTTCTACTTTATTATAAGGTTACCGAAATTTCCTAGCTAGGTAAAATATGATCCAAATAAACCCAAATATAATTCAAAATTTCTATGAACTTCAAATGTGAGGAATAATTATATTACAATTGATGTTTAACTCATACCCCACAATTACTCAACTCTGAGATTGTTTAAACTAAATAAAAATAAAATGCCACTATTAGAAACCAGAATGTTGTATGTAAATGGTGTAAACTAACATGAAAATAATTTCCAATATGTGGATACTCTAGTATATAATTAGCTATTATCTACAGCTTTTGGCTTTATTACCGTAAATAACATAAGTTTTCGGTGTATTTGAAGTCGCAATGTTTCAGGAACCACCTCTTTGTCACTCTTGTTTTATTCAATAACGAGTGGTATAACAATCACTCTTGTTTTATTCAATAGCGAGTGGTATAACAACTCATCTCTTGGTTGCACATATAATATTAGCAAATAATATGCACCATTTTTGTTTCATTAATAACAAAATAGGTTAGTACATTATTAATAAAACAAAAATTCCCTACAGAACATCCAAAGTCATCTTGCAGACAAAAAAAATTAACACGTGTAATTAAAATTACCCACCCCCGTTGCTATGACATAAGTTAATGGAATCACCCGATACTCGGAGAGTTCGAATGATTTGCCTGAACTGATAAATCACATTGCTTTGAACTATTGGAAGGAAGCCGAACACCTTCCGCTTAGGTACAAAACTTTATGGAACCGACTGTACTTATTTCAAGTGCTGATTTGTTGATTAAGTCTAATTACAACTTCATATTATAGTTATAATTTGTTGTTTTTGTGCTAATAAAGATCTGGTTAAGAACTTAATACATATGTAACAAATTAAATTTGGGAATCTGTAGGTACCCAGACTTACATAATGCTTCCCAGTCCCACTTATTACATAACTCTGGGGGTATTAATGTATGATATACGGGGGTATATATGTATGATACTTTGTTTAAATAATAAATTTGGATTGGATTAAATTCAATAAAAAAAACACAAATTGTATCAATTTTATTTGATAGAAAACATAGGAATGGAATAAAAATCAATATTTTTGGAGGAATAAAGTTTTTAATGGCACAAGTGATTATTTGAAGTCTCTCAGAAACCAACTATTCTGTGACATTGCTGAATTTCAACTACACTGCCAGGTTAAAAGATTAGGTTAGCTAGCCTACTTCCCAAAGGAAACTGAGACTTACAAGATTGGCCAAATGTTTGTCTGTTCTCTGCTAATAACTTTTGAACTAATTAGCAGATTTTTGTAAAATAGAGTAATGATCTGGCATTAACCCTTTGCACTCCGGTGTCAATAACGTACTTGACAGGCCGAAGACCTGCTACAACTCCGTTGTCAATAACGTTATTGACAGGGTCTGGTGCCCTTATTTTTATTTATATTGAAAAATAAATTTTCAAAATATCATTTTCTGTCATATTTTTCATTGTTTTATCATAGTAACCAAAATTTTGGTAAAATTT